>CAJQUN010000186.1:976654-1196173 GCA_907163345.1 Haberlea rhodopensis
CCCAACATAGCAGGCTTCTTAGCCAGTTGAAACTCTGCTAACCTCAGCCATGCCGTGAGTGCACAAGGTTGCAGTCACAAGTATCTGCTCTATACGTTCCAACACCTCCTCAGCTACTTCGCCAGACTCAGTCCCCTCAAACATGGGCGGATGGAAACTCAGAAACTGCTTCAAACTGAGCTCCCCTGCAGTAATATCTGTACACCTGGGCTCCACGCCCAACAACAGGTGGTGGTAAGGGGTTCGGCTGACAATACTGGCATGTCTACTTCCATATCTCCTACCTCTCCTTTCATTGAGGTTCGCCATGCTGCAACACAATAGTTAACAACATACCAAAAGCAGTTCATATATAAGCCGTAGATAACAAGAGTAAATATTCAAAGCATGTGTATATCACGTATACAACTATATGCATCGACATGCATAATCATGCCTAAGAATACCTAGCCAACTTGTCTCTTAAAGCTACCCTTCACTCTTCCCTGGTATCTAACCACTGCTCTGATACCACTAAATGTGAGACCCCCGTTATCACATCAAGATATTAAGGTGCAATTTAGAGAACTAAACAAACAAGTGATTATATCAGAGTAATGTGCCGTGTTGATTAACCTGAGCTTTAGAGATTACAGTACCAAAATGTTTCCAAAAGGAAAGACGTACTTCCTACAAAGGTACTACATCATAGTCTTACTCTACTCAGTAGAAGCTATACAAAAACTCTAACATGCTAATCCTGTAGCACTCCTTACAGCTCAGCATATCAACCCGGCCCTGGTTCTCGTCAACAAAAGCACCTACAAAGACACCCCCCACACATGAGCATAACACAATTCTATTTAAAATAATATGAAAGTAAGGCATAAATGCAAATCTTAAACACAAGTCCTTCCTGTATTTCCAGCATTGCATTATATCGCCCATTGGTTGTCCCTGTACCATAATTCATAATAGAACACATTATATGAATGTATGGATTGCAATGTCATGACATTCCTTTTCCCTTAAATCCTTATTTCATCCTGAGCCCTTATCATTAGTACATTTTAATGCTTCTTGCTACTCCATGTAAGCGGAATCTTCCTCGCTTCCAATGGACTTTAGCATTGCTACTCCATGTAAGCGGAATTCTTCATCGCTTCCAATGGACTTTAGCGTAAGCCATTAAAATCCTTACTAAATAACTTTGACTCGTGAAATACACCTCTTATATTTCACAACATACATATGCAAAAACAATGCATAAAAAACATGTATCATAACCATAATGCACCACATTGCATTCATCATGTGTCATAAAGACAAACATAAAGGACATGTTACCGTTGGGATGCCCGTAGTCGCTTACGTACCTTTCAAAAGATAGAGGAGTCACATCGACTTTATCTCCTCGGTTGTGCTGGCACCTGGGATGGTTCTACATAGCCACACAACAAAATATTAGGCACCTCATAATAATCCGGAAGCAAAACCAAAAAAAAACCAAACAAATCCTTCAATATCATCTCGCGATCGATCGCCCATGAGCCCCGATCGATCGCGAGATGCTACTGCCTCGCATACCAGAAAAATTCAATCCGCGATCGATCGCCACTATATTGGCGATCGATCGCCAAAACTCACTGGAACGTCGCGATCGATCTTGCCTCCTTGGCGATCGATCGCCAACCTTGTTTCCTTCGGCGATTTTCCAGAATTGCTTAACACCGATATTTATACCCTTAAATCTAACATGTAGGACATAATACATACTAAGACCATCATGCTAGCATTTGAACTACACTACCCTGAGTGTATTCAAACCAAATATACACCCTGAGCATAAACCTACATGCATAAACATCGATCATTTAAACAAGTACTGGATCAACTTTTTCTGGAAACAGGGCACATTTTCATTTCCAGAATTCTTGAGCACCTCTTTTCATGCTATTAAAACTAACACATATATCATAAACCGTGCTCAACTAAACATGCCATGGGTTTCACAAAACTACCAAGCATATTTTTACATCAAAGGTTTTCCAAACTTAAGTTTATCATGCATGATAACACCTTCATAAAAGTACTCTTCGCACATATATTTCCAGAAAACAGGGCACTTGAACCTTGCCCAGAATTTCGAACACTACCTTTCACATGATTAAATCTTTCACATAACACATGCAACATGCTCAAGGAAATATACTGGTACCTTCAACAAGTTACCATACATAAAAACACATCAAAGGTTCAACCAAAACCTAAGTTAGCATGCTTCGAAACATCATGGTAAAACCCTTCCTAACTTGGAAAACAGAGTACTTCTCTGCTCGGGTGTTCGAGGAGCCCTTTTCTCTAGCACAAATCTAGCACATAAAGCATGCAAGTTTCTTAACTAACATGCTAAGGGCTTCACAAACATCACATAAAGGTATTCATAACAAGATAACATCAAACCCTAAACTAGCATGCCAAATCTGCTACAAAGAACAAGCATGCCAGGAAACTTGAAAACTGGGAAAAATGTGACTCCTCACCACTTTTGCCCTTCGATTTTCTATATGAAAAAGAAGCATGAAACCCGATCACTTTTCTCCTGGAACTCGACCAAGTTGTAGAGAAAATAAGGGAAAAGGAAGGAAGCTTTTGGAAGAGGCAAGACCCAAAATATCTAAGTCCAAACATGCCTACAAGTCAATCTGCTTTCCCAGAAAACAGGGGTGGACGTGGGTTTGGTTGCAAGTGGGGGTTGGGTGGTTGCATGTGGGGTGGTTTGTGGTGTTTAATTGTGTCCCGGTATTTCATACGATGTATAAAAATATCCCTCCTCGATATTTTATTATTCTACCACATCAACACAACAATTAAAAACACCTATCATGCTTCCTAAACCACACAATCAAATTAAATAAATTAATCCCACATACAACCGCTTTAAACATATAGGTTCATAATTAACCACCCTTAAATGCATGATTACCCACATAATCATTTCGGGGATATCACAATACTCCCCTACTTATAAGATTTCGTCCCGAAATCAAACATGCTGCTAACTAGAAATAAAAACAGTACATAAACGCATACCAGAAAACAGTTCTGGATAGTACTGCACCATGTGTCGCTCTGTCTCCCACGTGGCCTCCTCGACACCCCTACGATCCCACTGAACCTTGATCATAGGAATAACCTTGTTCCGAAGTCTGCGGTCTGCTCTATCCAAAATCCTGATAGGCCGCTCCACATAAGAAACATCGGACTCAATCTGCACCTCTGAAGGCTGCAACACATGTGAGGGATCTGGCTCATACTTCCTCAGCATAGACACATGAAAACGTCGTGTATGCCAGACAGAGAGGGCGGTAAAGCCAACCGGTATGCCATAGTACCAATACGCTGTAAGATCTCATACGGCCCTACATACCTCGGGGATAACTTCCCTCGCATCCCAAACCGTACTACGCCTCTGAAGGGTGAGATCTTCAAAAACACTCTGTCGCCTAACTGAAACTCCAACGGTCTACGCCGCTGATTGGCATATGCTGCCTGTCTATCCTGAGCTGCCTTCATCTTTGTTCTGATAACCTTAACTTTCTCTTCCATTTCCTGAACCAACTCAGGTCCTCCAACCGACTTACGGTCCATGTCATCCCAACACAAGGGTGACCTACAACGCCTACCATAGAGGGCCTCGAAAGGAGCCATCTGAATACTTGCCTGGTAGCTGTTGTTGTAAGAAAATTCCACCAAGGCTATCGAGTCCTGCCATGAAGTGTCGAACTCCAGCACACAAGCCCGCAACATATCTTCGAGCGTCTGTATCGTACGCTCGGTCTGTCCGTCCGTCTGGGGATGATAGGCTGTGCTCAACCTCAACTCTGTACCTAGAGCTGTCTGCAGACCCGCCCAAAAGTGAGATGTAAACCGCGGATCTCGATCTGACACAATCGAAACAGGGATCCCGTGCAATCTCACCACATCTCTGACATATAACTGCGCCATTCTTAAGTGCGTGAAGGTCATACAGTAGGGAATGAAATGAGCACTCTTAGTCAATCTGTCCACGACTACCCAGATGGCATCAAAACCCGAAACAGTCCTCGGCAAGTGGGTCACGAAATCCATAGATACGTGCTGCCACTTCCACTCGGGTACCTCTAAACTTCTTAGTTCACCTCCAGGCCTTTGTCTCTCAGCTTTCACTTGCTGACAAATCAAACAACGCTTGACAAAAGAGGTGACATCCTGTTTTCATACGCCTCCACCAGAACTGGCTGCGTAGATCCTTATACATCTTTTTCCCACCTGGATGGACACTCATCCTGCTGCAAATGAGCTCGCTGTAATATACCTTGGCGCAACTCGGGTGTATCTGGAACCACCCATCTGTCGCCGAGCCTCAGAGAACCGTCATCAGCCACTCTGAATCTCGATGGCTGTCCTGAATGAACCACTAACATCCATCTCTGAACCTCTACATCGGTCCCCTGAGCCTTCCTGATGTGATCAAATATAACAGGCTCAGCTAGCAAGGTCAAAACCTGTACTGGTGAAGAAGATACATCATAATCGAATCCCAAATGGCAGTAGGAGCTAAACATAGCTGACAGAGACATAGTATCCTCTGCTGTGCTCTTCACCTTCCGACTCAAAGCGTCGGCTGTCAAATTTGCCTTTCCCGGGTGATATTCGATTTCACAATCGTAGTCCTTCAGCAGGTCCATCCATCTCCTCTGCCTCATGTTCAGCTCAGCCTGTGTAAACAAGAATTTCAGGCTCTTGTGATCAGTGAAGATGGTAAATGAGGTACCGTATAAGTAGTGTCGCCATATCTTCAAGGCGAACACTATAGCTGCCAACTCCAGATCATGGACTGGATACCTCGCCTCATGTGGCTTCAACTGTCTCGAAGCGTAAGCCACTACATGTCTGTCCTGCATCAGCACGCACCCTAATCCCTGTAGAGATGCATCGGTATAAAGAACAAATCCTTTGTTCTCCTTGGGTATCACTAGAACTGGCGCAGTAGTCAGTCTGTGCTTTAATTCCCGGAAACTCTGCTCACAAGCCTCTGACCAACAAAATGGGACTCCCTTCTGAGTCAGCTGTGTAAGTGGCTTGGCGATCTTTGAGAAACCCTCGACGAAACGTCGATAATAGCCAGCCAGACCAAGAAAACTTCGAATCTCACTGACTGAAGTAGGGGTAGACCAATCCATAACTGCCTCTATCTTCCTCGGGTCTACTGATATCCCCTTTCGTGATATGATATGGCCCAAAAATGCAACACTGTTCAGCCAAAACTCACACTTGCTGAGTTTGGCGTACAACTGATGATCTCTGAGGATCTGGAGAGTACTATCCTCAGATGATCGGCATGATCCTCCTCATTCCTCGAATAGACTAGGATGTCATCAATAACACGATCACAAACTGATCGAGGTACTCCTGAAATACTCTGTTCATCAGGCTCATAAAGACTGCAGGTGCATTTGTCACACCGAACGGCATCACCAAGAACTCATAGTGCCCATACCGAGTCCTAAAAGCCGTCTTTTGGACATCACCAGCTCTAACCCGTACCTGGGTGATAGCCTGACCTCAAATCTATCTTGGAGTACACCTCCGTACCCTGAAGCTGTCGAACAGATCATCAATCCTCGGAAGCGGATATCTGTTCTTCACTGTAGCCTTGTTCAGTTGCCTGTAGTCAATGCACAGACGCATTGATCCATCCTTCTTTTTCACGAACAAAACTGGCGCACCCCAAGGCGATACACTAGGACGGATGTATCCCTTGTCGAGGAGCTCCTGTAACTGTACCTTCAGCTCCCTCAGTTCTGCCAGGGTGCCATCCTGTATGGGGCACGAGAAATGGCTGATGTCCCTGGGCAGCAGCTCAATAGCAAACTCCACATCCCTGACAGGCGGAAATCCCGGAATCTCATCTGGAAACACATCACTGAACTCCGCCACAACTGGAATGTCCTCGGCTCTCACTTCCTTCTCCTCTGAAGCATCCATAGCATAAATAAGGTACCCAGTATGGCCACGTTCCAATAACCGCGACATCTTAACCGCCGAGATTACTGGTATCCTTGGACGAGAGCCGTCCCCATAAAAAGTCCACTGGAACCCCTGATCAGACAGAAAACGAACCATCCTCTTTTGGCAATCTACCATAGCTCGGTATCTGCTCAACACATCAATGCCGATAATGCAGTCAAAGTCTGCCATCTCTAACTGAATCAAATCGGCCCTCAGATCATTGCCCTCAAAATAAATGAGGCAATCAGATAACTGTCGATCCGCAATCACATGCTTCCCCGTGGGTGTCGAGACCATGAGAGGCGTGGGTAACAGAGACGAGCACAAATGGTTGTCCTTCCACAAAGGCAGTAGATACAAAGGAATGGGAAGCACCTGTATCTATCAATATAAGTGCAGGGTACGTAAGTAAATGACACGTACCAGCAATGACCTCCTCTGGGGCTGCCTCGGCCTGCTCCCTGGTCAGTGCATACACCTGTCCCTGCGGCGGTCCTGTCGTCTGACCTCCCAGGGGTCGTGGTTGCAAACTGCTTGCCTCTGTGGTGCCCTCCCAGCATCAAACCTTGGCCTATTCGGCCCTGAATCCGTCTGAACTGCCCGATTGGGGCAACCCCGAGCTATGTGGCCCATCTTGCCACAGATATAGCAACCTCGACAGTCACGTAACAAATGCCATCCTCCACAGTTGGTACACCTGGTTACCTCTGTCCTGCTTCCCTGTGGATGCCCCCGGGTGTTCTGTTTCTGTCCATGAGACTTCTTCCCACTAAACCTGGAAGATGATGAGGCCCCCACGAGCCTTAAACTGATCCCCTCGTGGCTTCAGACTATCAGTAGTAGGCCTCTGTGATGGTACAAAAGGGGGTACAACATCCTTGTATGCGCCTACGGCAATCTCTGCCAACTCTGCCCGTGTCAGGGCGTCGTCAAACGAGCTGGGGTGTTAGAGATAACCCTATCGAATAGCTCCGGCCTCAGACCTTTCAGAAAGTTCCTCATCTTGGCATGGCTGTTGACAGCAATATGAGGTACATACCTCAGCAGTGAGGAATACTGCATAGCGTAGTCTGCTACGGACATGCTACCCTGCTTCAAACTGTTGAACTCATCTTCCTTCAATTGTCTGGCAGCTGCAGAGAAATACCGGTTAAGAAACCGGGTCCGGAATACAGTCCAGTCAACTGCCATACCTAGAGCTCTCAGCTCCATCACGGTGGTCTTCCACCACATAGCAGGCTTCTTAGCCAGTTGAAACTCTGCTAACCTCAGCCATGCCGTGAGTGCACAAGGTGCAGTCACAAGTATCTGCTCTATACGTTCCAACCACTCCTCAGCTACTTCGCCAGACTCAGTCCCCTCAAACATGGGCGGATGGAAACTCAGAAACTGCTTCAAACTGAGCTCCCCTGGCAGTAAATATCTGTACACTGGGCTCCACGCCCACAGCAGGTGGTGGTAAGGGGTTCGGCTGAGCAATACTGGCATGTCTACTGTCCATATCTCCTACCTCTTCATTGAGGTTCGCCATGCTGCAACACAATAGTTAACAACAATACCAAAAGCAGTTCATAATATAAGCCGTTAGATAACAAGAGTAAAATATTCAAAGCATGTTAGTATATCACGTATACAACTATATGCATCACATGCATAAGCATGCCTAATGAATACCTAGCCAACTTGTCTCTAAAAGCTACCCTTCACTCTTCCCTGGTTATCTAACCACTGCTCTGATACCACTAAATGTGAGACCCCGTTATCACATCAACATATTAAGGTGCAATTTAGAGAACTAAACAAACAAGTGATTATATCAGAGTAATGTGCCGTGTTGATTAACCTGAGCTTTAGAGATTACAGTACCAAAATGTTCCAAAAGGAAAGACGTACTTCCTACAAAGGTACTACATCATAGTCTTACTCTACTCAGTAGAAGCTATACAAAAACTCTAACATGCTAATCCTGTAGCACTCCTTACAGCTCAGCATATCAACCCCGGCCCTGGTTCTCGTCAACAAAAGCACCTACAAAGACAACCCCCAACACATGAGCATAACACAATTCATATTTAACATAATATGAAAGTAAGGCATAAATGCAAATCTTAAACACAAGTCCTTCCTGTATTTCCAGCATTTATATCGCCCATTGGTTGTCCCTGTACCATAATTCATAATAGAAACACATTATATGAATGTATGGATATGCAATGTCATGACATTCCTTTTCCCTTAAATCCTTATTTCATCCTGAGCCCTTATCATTAGTACATTTTAATGCTTCTTGCTACTCCATGTAAGCGGAATTCTTCCTCGCTTCCAATGGACTTTAGCATTGCTACTCCATGTAAGCGGAATTCTTCATCGCTTCCAATGGACTTTAGCGTAAGCCATTAAAATCCTTACTAAGATAACTTTGACTCGTGAAATACACCTCTTATATTTCACAACATACATATGCAAAAACAATGCATAAAAAACATGTATCATAACCATAATGCACCACATTGCATTCATCATGTGTCATAAAGACAAACATAAAGTACATGTTACCGTTGGGATGCCCGTACGTCGCTTACGTACCTTTCAAAAGATAGAGGAGTCAATCGACTTTATCTCCTCGGTTGTGCTGGCACCTGGGATGGTTCTACATAGCCACACAACAAAATATTAGGCACCTCATAATAATCCGGAAGCAAAACCAAAAAAAAAACCAAACAAATCCTTCAATATCATCTCGCGATCGATCGCCCATGAGCCCCGATCGATCGCGAGATGCTACTGCCTCGCATACCAGAAAAATTCAATCCGCGATCGATCGCCACTATATTGGCGATCGATCGCCAAAACTCACTGGAACGTCGCGATCGATCTTGCCTCCTTGGCGATCGATCGCCAACCTTGTTCCTTCGGCGATTTTCCAGAATTGCTTAACACCGATATTTATACCCTTAAATCTAACATGTAGGACATAATACATACTAAGACCATCATGCTAGCATTTGAACTACACTACCCTGAGTGTATTCAAACCAAATATACACCCTGAGCATAAACCTACATGCATAAACATCGATCATTTAAACAAGTACTGGATCAACTTTTTCTGGAAACAGGGCACATTTTCATTTCCAGAATTCTTGAGCACCTCTTTTCATGCTATTAAAACTAACACATATATCATAAACCGTGCTCAACTAAACATGCCATGGGTTTCACAAAACTACCAAGCATATTTTTACATCAAAGGTTTTCCAAAACTTAAGTTTATCATGCATGATAACACCTTCATAAAAGTACTCTTCGCACATATATTTCCAGAAAACAGGGCACTTGAACCTTGCCCAGAATTTTCGAACACTACCTTTCACATGATTAAATCTTTCACATAACACATGCAACATGCTCAAGGAAATATACTGGTACCTTCAACAAGTTACCATACATAAAAACACATCAAAGGTTCAACCAAAACCTAAGTTAGCATGCTTCGAAACATCATGGTAAAACCCTTCCTAACTTGGAAAACAGAGTACTTCTCTGCTCGGGTGTTCGAGGAGCCCTTTTCTCTAGCACAAATCTAGCACATAAAGCATGCAAGTTTCTTAACTAACATGCTAAGGGCTTCACAAACATCACATAAAGGTATTCATAACAAGATAACATCAAACCCTAAACTAGCATGCCAAATCTGCTACAAAGAACAAGCATGCCAGGAAACTTGAAAACTGGGAAAAATGTGACTCCTCACCACTTTTGCCCTTCGATTTTCTATATGAAAAGAAGCATGAAACCCGATCACTTTTCTCCTGGAACTCGACCAAGTTGCAGAGAAAATAAGGGAAAAAGGAAGGAAGCTTTTGGAAGAGGCAAGACCCAAAATATCTAAGTCCAAACATGCCTACAAGTCAATCTGCTTTCCCAGAAAACAGGGGTGGACGTGGGTTTGGTTGCAAGTGGGGGTTGGGTGGTTGCATGTGGGGTGGTTTGTGGTGTTTAATTGTGTCCCGGTATTTCATACGATGTATAAAAATATCCCTCCTCGATATTTTATTATTCTACCACATCAACACAACAATTAAAAACACCTATCATGCTTCCTAAACCACACAATCAAATTAAATAAATTAATCCCACATACAACCGCTTTAAACATATAGGTTCATAATTAACCACCCTTAAATGCATGATTACCCACATAATCATTTCGGGGATATCACACTTTTGGCATGATAGAAAGGCTAAGCGGGTTGAGGTGGTGAGCTTGTGGAGAATTCTTTTGAGGCAGAAAGGACAGGATTAAATTTTGTATAGTATCTACTCTAGGAGTAGTGTAAGCTCTATTTATGCCTTTGATCCGCACTTAAGGATTAGGGTCCTTACACTTAATGATAGTACTTTGCAATTTCAACAGGAATTCAGGGCTAGCAATCAGAATTTATGTACTCAAATGGAGCAAATAACAGCATCGATCCAGAGGATAGGACAACAACAAGAGGCACCAAGAGAGTAGATCATTGCAGTCGCATCAAGGAGTGGCGAAGAGGTAGAAACCCCAGGGAAGGTGGTACTGACGCCACCCAAGCTAGAAGAGGAGATACATGTGCCACTAGAGGAAAAGGAGCTTGCACATCCTGCAACTCCAAAATGTATGTCTCTAACTGAGCGTTATGTCAAATATTTCGAAGAATCATGTGCTGTGGAAGAAGGGCCGAGGGTCGAATACTGTGATGAAATGGACATGTTTGACGATTTTTTCTCTGACGATGAGGAGAAGGAAACCCCTACTAAATGCACGGATCCAGGTATGTTCACTGTCCCATGCACGATTGAAAATAATAGAATTGATAAGGCCATGCTAGACTTATGAGCAACAATCAATGTTATGCCTTACTCCATTTATACCTCTTCAGAACTAGGACCTTTGAAAAAAGCTGAAATTGCTATGCAATTAGTAAATAGGTCAACTGTGTATCCTAGTTAATACTTGAGGACGTTCTAGTGAAAGTCGATAAATTGGTCTTTCATGTTGACTTCTACGTACTTGACATGGAAAATGATAATAAATGCAATTAGTAAATAGGTCAACTGTGTATCCTAGTTAATACTTGAGGACGTTCTAGTGAAAGTCGATAAATTGGTCTTTCATGTTGACTTCTACGTACTTGACATGGAAAATGATAATAAATGCAGCCATATTCTGTTAGGGAGACCATTTTGAAAACTTCCAAATGCATAATAGATGTAAGTGGTCTATAGAGTTTAATGGTGAGGTAGCTAAGTTCAATACTCATAATCCCATTCATCCTCCTACGACTGATTATACTATTGGCATCACACATCACATATCACTAGAAAAGTCACATCTTGTCACTGAACATGAATTAGGGTCACTACTGATCGACTGGTTGATGAAAGAGGTATGGAAGACATTTTGACTGATAATTCATGCATTATTACTACTTTACCAAATTCTCCTTCTAAAAATTTTAATTCTGAAATGCGGGTACCTGATATTGAACCGAAACTTCCTCCTGAACGATCTCAAGAAGCATCTTTAGAAATGAGAGGATGAGAAAAGGGTTGAGGACCTCCAAGAAGTATAAGGCGAATAGGCATCGCCTTCGAGCTGTCAGAAGGATACTAAGGAGGGAAAAGGTGGCATTGGACACCAAGCATGTAAGGACCCTAGTACCTTAAGTGTAATTTAAAGGCATAAGTAGAGCTAACATGCATAATCAGAGTATAAAATTCGTGTTGAGGCCTTGAGCTTTAAGGATTACATGCCAAAATAATTACTTCCAAATGGATTAGTTACATTCCCAGCAAAATGAATGTTAATCATATAGATTTACACTACTCCTAGAGTAGAAACTATACAAAAGAATCACAGCTTCTATATCAAAAGCACTCTTCACTAGCTCACTACATCAACCCGTCCTTAGCCCCTTTATGCCAAAATGTACCTACAAGGACAACCAAAACGGGAGCGTTAAAAATGCATTAGAAAACAGTAAGTGTTTTGTAATTAAAGTTTATGCATTTGTGCCCTATAATCATATTATGTTGAATATGGATTATTATATGCTCATGATTTGGGGGGCCCGATCGATCGCGGGCACCAGAGGAGGCGGCAGTGTGCTTCCGCAATCGATCGCGAGTTTGACGTGATCGATCGGCGAAGCCGTGATCGATCGGCATAAACTCGGTGATCGATCGCGGAATGGTAAATTTTGGGCTTTGAGGCAGTAATGATAGGGTTGAATATTACGTGTTTTTAGGCTATGATATGTATATGTTTTCGTGTTGATTCTTGGATTATTTTACGGTTTATGGTATATATTTCTATATTTCAGGAATCAATGTTGAAATTCATAAAAGGGGAAGAAATCAAGCTAAAAACGATGAAAAATGAATAAAGTTGAAGAAAAGAGGAAAAAAACCAGAATCCAAGACACATGTTGCTCCTTTCTCCTAAAATTACTACATGTTAGAGCCATGTTTTGGAAATGTGGTCCATATAAAAGTTGTAGAACTGTCTCTTATCTTCGCGTGGACAGCTGATTCATCAAATTTGGAGTTTGTATGAGAAAGTTACGGCCAAAATACAAAACTCGCCAGAAGCTGAAAAAGGCGAAGAAAACTTACTGTGAAGCTCGATCGATCGGCCACTTTTTCGGATCGATCGGGACGAGTAGTTTTCATAAAAATACCTTCCTTGTAGAGTTTGTATGCAAATGGGAAGTCCATAATTCTTTTCCCTATATATTATACACAAGATTTTCAACCCAAAATGATTTTTAAAACCCTAGAACACTCACATCACAGCCTCCATCTCAGCCCCCCTTTCCTTCACCATCTCACCTCACGTCCATCCCTTCTCCAACCCAACCACACGTCCACTTCATCCTTTCCCTCCACCAATCATACACGCCTCATCCAACTCCTTCACTCCATCTCACGGCCAGAACCTTGCACACCATCTATCATCTTCAACCTTTTAACCCTATGATTTGGAACAAGCCAACAAGATAATCAAAGAGCACGATCAAGAAAGAAGCGAGGAAGGATCGAGAATCAACGAACGAAGTCGACTCGGGAGTTTGCTTTTACTTTTCTATTATTTGGTTTGAATTATTATTGGATTTATTGTGTTTTGAATGATTGAGAAATATTCTAAACATTGTTTTTCCTTTAATATTCTTGATTGATTGAATTCATATATCATCTATGAGCATGTGTTATTGTTTTTAATGCTTTTGAAGGATTGATCACTTTTGAATGATATTTTATTATAATTGAGATCGAGAGATGAAATTATAATACGATATAATAATTCATGCCGTGTGTTAAAGATTGAGATCGAGAGATAAAATCACACACGAGTGATAGCTTTGGGTTGTTTAATCTAAAGTTACTGGTTTTCATAAAGCGCATTCAATATTAAATTGTTAATTACGTGAACGAGAGTTACTAGTTGCAATTTGATGTTAGACTTAATATAGCTCGAGAGAGTATATTGAATAAATTCGGAAAACCCGTCACCTTAGAGATGTATGGAGAAAAGAATTGTAAGAGTTGGGTTATGTGAAAAATTGTCTTGATACTTTCTTGTGGATTTTTCTCGTGATCGTTGACTATTTTGGTTGGATTATAGTAGCTTAATTTAGTTTAGTTTAATTATTAATTGATTATCGTAGGTTAAATATAGTTAAAAGAAATCTTATTTGGTAATTGCTTGTTAGTCCCTGTGGGTTCGACAATCCGTATCTTCCTATCTATACTAAAACTTGACACCATGCACTTGCGGTCTAAAATCGCTAGATTGGAATTAATTGTTTAAAATAAAAGCGATCAAGTAGCATCTCGCGATCGATCGGGGGGGTCCATTAGCGAGCGATCGCGAGAAGCCAAATTATGTGTTTTTGGTTATTTTTGTTGGATTTTTGGTATTGAACTATTATTGGCTTCTAATATTGGTTTGTGTGAATGTGTAGAACCATCACAGGTGGCAACACAGCCTAGGAAATAAAGTCCTACCAAATTTTACATCTTGGAAAGGTACGTAGAGAGACGTACGGGCACCCAACGATACATGTATTTTATATACTCATTGGAATATGCATTGTGGATGCAAGTATATATTGAATCGTGCATTGTGGATGCAAATAGATGTTGAACTATACATTATGATTGCATATGTGTATGTTGAATACTTGGTGCACATCCTATGAGTCATGGTTATATTCGAGTGATGATTTTAATGCTTTGCCGCTGTCACTTGAAGCGATGATAGAATACTTCAGCTGTCATATTGTAGCGAGGAAAGAATATTTGTCGCCAAATGTTGAAGCGAGGGTATTGCCGCATGTCGCATTTGAGCGAGGTTATTCAATGCCGCTAATATATCGAAGCGAGGGGTATTTGTGCCGCTGTCATGACAAGCGAGGTGCATTAAATACACTGTTATAACAGACTAGGGATTGGTGATTGGTGATAATGAAATGGTGATATGTCATGATATTTGTGGAACCATTATATAATCCATTGATTATACTCATGAGTTATGGTACAGGGATAACCAAAAGGGGATCGTTTAAAATGCATTGGAAAACAGAAAGTTTTTGTAATTACGGTTTATGCATTTATGCCTTATAATCACATTATGTTGAATATGGATTATTATATACTCATGATTTGGGGGTTGTCCTTGTAGGTACATTTTGGCATAAAGGGGCTAAGTACGGGTTGATGCAGTGAGCTAGTGAGGAGTGCTTTTGATAGAAAAGCTGGGATTCTTTTGTATAGTTTCTACTCTAGGAGTAGTGTAAATCTATAGGATTAATATTCATTTTGTTGGGAATGTAACTAATCCATTTGGAAGTTTTTGGCATGCAATCCTTAAAGCTCAAGGTCTCAACACGAATTTTTATACTCTGATTATGCATGCTAGCTCTACTTATGCCTTTAAATTACACTTAAGGTACTAGGGTCCTTACAAAACATGACCCACCATGAGCACGAGCATTTGCGTCGGGCAACCGATGTTAAACAGAGGCGCTGCTTGGGAGGCCACCCAAGGGGAGTTAGTTACTTTCTCCTTTTTATTTTTATTGATTTCATAGTTGACTTTTCTCTTTTCTTGTATTTTTGCCTTACATTGAGGACAATGTAGGATTTAAGTATGTGGGAGGGATTAGTGTTTTGTTTATTACTTTCCTAGTACACAAATACAAAAAATACAAAAAATTGAATAATTTTGAGCTCATAGTTAGTAATGAATGCATGCTTAGGATCACTAGCCCATGATGAAACCTAATTACATGCATGCTTTTGAACTTAGGTGAATTGTTAACCTTGGAACACTTGAACTCTAATGCAAAGTGTGCTTTAACATAGTAGTTGAATATTTTGAGCACATTATTGTCATGACTGTGAAGTGTGCATAGCTTAGTGAAGATTGTGTGAACTTTGTAATAGTCTTAAGAAGTCTCTAATACATGATAGAACTTAACTACATGCTCTTTGAGGCGTATGTCTGGACTACTTGCAAACATGAAAGTGATATAGGCAATCTTTGATGCGTTTGAGCCTTTCAAGCCTACCATGTAAAGAAAATCAATCACTAGTACCCTCTTTGAGTTTGAATGAAAAAGAATGTTTGTATGCAAAGCATACAAACAACCCCCATTCGGCATTCTTTGACTAGCTTATCATCATTCCCTAATAAGCCCAAATGTGATGTAACCCACACCTTCGAAGGGAGTATGATGTGTTTCATTCACATGCACTTATGTATTCATTGATTCATAAGTTTTGAGCTTCATTGTCAAAAGAATGAAATGCATGAAAGAAAAGGGATGTCTTGAAAAGAATTAATACAAATATGACTCCAATGAGAGCCAAGGCACAAAAGAAAAAAAAAATGATTAAAGTTTACATTGAAAAAAAATATGCAAGAAGAGAAGCTAATTATTGTGCATATCACCATACTCTCTTGTTTGATGCATCTTTTCCCTTTCTTTCATAAGCCAATACCTAGGCCAAGCTACAAGCTAATAAAGACCTACTTGATTTGTGTTTGCAAGTGGCTATGATAATGGAGAAGAATGTGCAAGTGAGCTTATACTTGTGTTGCGGTAAAACTTGAACTATTGTAGGTTTACATTTGTTGGATCTATAATTTGCATATGTCATTTGTTTATGATCATACACGCACATTGGCTACTTTGTTGGGTATAAAATGTTTAGGGATTGAACTTCTTCCACTGTTAACTTTTCACCGCCTTTCATTACTATGCATGTTTAAAATTATTGAGGCATTAAGTGGAATAAGTTATTTTGTTATGAGGCTATGAGCCAAACAAAAAGATTGTAGTTTTGTCTGATTTACTCGAGGTCGAGTAAAGTTGAAGTATGCAGGTATTTGATGTGACTAGAAATAGACACATGTAGTATGCTTAATTGTCTTCGATTTGGTATATTTTGATGGATAAATTGATACATATGCTACCTAATGGTACATTTGTGTAAATGTAGGAAAAGGTGAAGAAATCAAGCTAAAATGATGAAAGGAGTAAAGTTGAAGAAAAGAGGAAAAAATCGGAATCCAAGACACATTTTGCTGCTTTCTGCTCAAATTCATATATGTTCAAGCCAAGTTTTGTAAATGTTATCCATAGAAAAGTTGTATAACTTTTAGTTATCTTCGCGTGGACAGCTGATTGGTCGAATTCGGAGTTTGTATGAGAAAGTTATGGCCAAAATACAAAACTCGCCGGAAAACATTAAGGCTCGGCGATCGATCGGCAAAAATTCACGATCGATCGCCCAGACAATCTCCCTGCAAATAAAGGCTGGTGATCGATCGCCAGCCAGCGCCAATCGATCGCCAGTAGAGTTTTAGAAAGCTTGGATTCTTGATTTCTTTCCTTCCTACATGGATTTTCTAACCTACCCCTCAGCCTCCTAATCTCTATAACTTAAATTTCAGCCTCATTGGAGGAGAATTCAGACTTTATAACATAGTTTATACATTAAAATAATTTTACTCTCAATTGTTGAAGAACGCTACGAAGATCGAAGCAAAGGCGGGATTGACGACCTCGACGAATGGAGATCGGATTAGTTTTCTTTCCTTTGTTTTTATTTATTGCTTTATCTTAGATTATGTCTAGCTAGTTTTCATTCTTGGTTGAGGAAAACAAATCCTTGGATTTTTATTTATCTTGGGGAGATTCTTATGCTTTAATTATCAATTTTATTGAGTATCAAGAGTTTTTCTGATTTTAATTATATGATTGTTGTGTTTGTTTATTGGATTGACAACCTAGTAACTTGCATGAAATCTAAAGCTAAATTAGATATCAAATACGAAATCGTTTGATCCCTCTAATTTATAAAGCAACTAAGATTGATGAATTTTCGCTTGTGAGTTTGTTAAATTCTTAGGAAGAACACTTGACTAGATTAAACATAGACGCTTGGATTATGTTGTTTAGCTTCATCGATCTCACTAGTTCATATGCTATCATCAATTTAAATCTTAATCGCTTGTATTTTGATTGATTGTTTGATAAGGGTTAAACTAGAACGTTTGGGCTACTTAACTAAACGTAAGGTGAGATAGAACTTTGGTTATTGGATCAAACGTCCAACGATGTATATTCATATGAAAAATTGAACCCAACCTATTTTCGTTCTATACGGCTGTTTGGCATTGGGAAATCGAAAGGAAAAAACCTCTTCTCTTCGGATTCGATGCAGAAAAAGAAGATTTGTTGCAATGTAGCTCCATAAGAACTATAAATAGAAACACGTGAAATAGTCTTTTGTGAATCGGTGAAATAGATGATAATTCCAAGGAAGAGTCGACCGATACCCAGAATCGTTTTCATTAGTTTAATAATTAGTTTAGTCTTCAGTTAAAATTAGTTAGTATAATTCATTCACACCCCATCTTTTATTGTTTTGATTTTGATTTCATTAACACAATTCATCGGGTCGCGGAACTAAGGCAAGGTTTGATTCGGACTATGGAATTATTAGGTACGTATGACGTACTAGCATAGTCTTTTATATTATCAAAATTGTGAAATGATTGATACATTGTTAATGCAATAAATTGGTAAGTATTGCAAATTATATGATGCCTCTATGGAGCGAGCAACGGTTGAGATGTTGTCGCTATGGAGTGAACATCGATTATGAGGCCGCCGCTGTTGAGCGTGTGAGAGTATGGATTGCCGCTGCTATTGAGCAAGCGATGAAATATGATGTGATAGAACTATGGAATCATGGCATAGATACACGTGTTATCTGTAATCATTAGTTGAATGATTTGTTCATACTTAATTATGAAATTGGCATAGTAAGAACGGGCATAGTTAATCAGTGTGATGATTAACTGATTTTGGGAATTTGATGGTTTGGTTATTGTGAGAATAGGAACAACGCGAGGAATCCTACCGGATTACGATACTATACAGGGAGTATATTTTACGTTACAACTTTATGTTCTGTAAATTATGAAATGTAATATTTGTTGTTATTGAGATGGTGGACTGGTATGCTCACCCCGTGTGGGGGCTGTCTCTGCTGGGACAGGTGGAACAGGTGCAGCGGTAGCTCCGGTGTTGAGATCGAGCTATGGATTTGAGGTACTTCCAGGATCGAAGTCCCAGTGCCGGTATTGAGTAGGGCACTTTATACATTAAATACACATTCACTCATTTGATGCTGGCATGTGAGCACTGCTATATGTGTATATGGGTTGTAGAAAGGGCATGGGCCTTTCTCTTTTCACTTATGGTTGCATGCAATTAATTAAGTAATTCCTAAATGAATTGAGAACATGTTAGTGTATTATAAGTTGCATACTTAAGGGTTGAGTGGTATGGGGGATTTGAACATAATATGGAATAGTGTAACAAATTTTATTGTTGGTATATTATGCTATGGTATCATGTGGTTTTTCCCCTTATTACATGATTGTATGCGCTAAATACATGGGATAATACACTAATAGCGGGTTAAGGGCACGTGGTCCTTACATTAGTGGTATCAGAGCCGTGGTTAGCTCTTTGGGATGTCTAAGGCCTAAGGGTGTGCCGACAGAATTGAATAGCACATAATTTATTTATGATTGTAGTTTGCGACAGTGTGATATGACATTTACACTTATGTGCATAGTATGATATGTATGGTATGAAACAATGTAAATTGTGTTATTGCTAACCGTTGCGGCTGCAGAATTGATTTGAGATAATGAGGAACATGGTAATGAGGAATCATTGTTGATTCCAGTAGATACACCTATTGATGGCGGTATTGTTGAAAAGCTCATGAGTCCGGCAATTCGTTTTAATTATATCGGTGACTTGAATATTGTGAAAGTGATGATGTCCTTTGAGATGCGTGGTGAATGATTTGCCACGCTGACGGTATTTAAAGTCGTTGGTAAATTGATGACGTTGCTAGTAATGGAATGAATGAATTTTATTGAGTTATGCACGTGCCATATACGTGTATGATAAGTGCCATTTTTGCACTAATATTTCGACGTTTTCTAGCAGTATTTTACAACGATTCTTGAATGATATTATATTTATTGGTATTAATTTGCATATTTCAGAATCTTTGTGAAAATGCGAGGAAGTGAAGAAAAAGAGTCAAATAATGATAAAATGTGCATAAATGTGACAATGATACAAAATGATAGTTAATTCAGATTTTATTGAACAAGGAAACAAGATTGGGGAATATTTTATTCAACATTGGAAAGAAGATATACATGAGCATGCAAGGTGAATTCAAAGAACTTGGAGAAGATTTGATATCACATGCAAAAAGGAAATTTACATTCAGCAACAAGGAAACTTGGATATATTATTATGTGAGTAGAGGATTGGATTGGATGGACTCTTGAGACTCCTCCCTTCATTAACCTCTATCCACACGCCTCCATCTATTCTCTTTTCCACACACCATCCCTCCATCAAACCCCATCACACGTCCCTTCTTCCATCCACCAATCCCACGCCTCTACCTGCACGCCACTTCCATCTTCACAAGAAAAATCTCACCAACCAATCACACACCTTCACTCCTTAACTGAACCATCTCACGTCCCCTTCATCTTTTAACCATCACCATCTATCATCCTTCTAAACCTATGACTTTGGAACAACTCCAACAAGGCGATTAAAGAGACGATCGAGAAAGAAGCAAGAGAAGGAGCGAAGATCTACAACCGGAGTCGACGCTGGTAGTTTATTTTTACTTTTAACCTTTAGTTTTGTTTTGTTTTGATTATATCATGCTTGGATTGTTGCAAGACATGTTTGACTTATTTATGAGTATGAACTAAGTTTATTTATCGAGGCTAGACGAACCTTTGTTATGAACCCATGATTTAAGTTTAATGTTTTGATTGATTCTTATTTATCTAAGTGTATAGATCATTGTTCTTCATGCTTTTAAGGGTTTGGCCATCCTTGAATGATATTAAATTACAATTGAGATCGAGAGATAAAATTGAATTCGATATAGTGATTTATGCCGTGGATTTGAGGCTGAGATCGACAGATAAAGTCAAATACATGTGTGATAGCAATAGATTTACAAAAATCGAAGGCTAGAAGTTTTCATAGATCGATTTACAATATTAATTGTTCAATTAGGGTACGAGAGTGGCTTATTGTTACGTTAGTATTAGATTTGTTATAGCCGGACCAAGGTATACCAAGTGAATTAGGAAAACTCGTCACCTTTGATTGTTTGATGAATTGCCAGGGATTAACTTTAATAATATCATACTAGGTTCTTTCACTGTAATTTAACCATTTTTTGTTTATTTATTTCGAAAAAAAATTATATATATTTATTTTGTTTTTGTTTTGTTTGTCTTGTGAGGTACTTGGAGATGCTACATCAACAAGCCTTCACAAGCTTTGCCTAACAACATTCCGAGTCGTTCTACACTGTTTGGGAGAGATCAATGAATTGGCCAACACATTCCGGTATCACAACTTTTCGAACTATACTCTCATGCAATATTTCTTCAAAGGGCTAGATGCACAGACACGAGAATGGGTATTGAGCGGAGCACTGGTGACTAGGAGTCCCCTGGTTGATAGAGATGAGGACAGTGTGGTGCACCTGTTCAATGATATGGCGGACTTCGATTATCACTGGCATTGTGTTCATTCACTACAAGGTTGGAGTCACCAATACCCACCGGAGCCTCACTACCCTATTGATACGCCACAACCATTTGAACATCACGAAGAGAGGAGAGATAGTTCTGCAAACGTCACGACTCAGTTAGATGATACCTTAGTAAGATTCTTGGCATCAACCGGGAACAGTTTGGATTGCCAAACCAACTCTATGCGTCACTGGAGCAGCAAATGGCGGTCCTCATGGAAACAATTTCAACTAGCTACCAGGAGGAAGAGATGAGAGCTACAAATCAAGAGGCGATGAATCGAGTTTGGTTATACGATGATGAACACTCAAACAACCAAGTTTGGGGGAGTGATCATACTCATGTGGAAAAGTCAAGGGAACTTGAGCCTCTTCAAGAGATTGAGCCTACCTCAGAGATGTTATCCGAGGAGTTCCCATGTGAAGATGAGTCGAGTGTGATGTTGGAAAAGGAAGAGACTTTCGAAGATTCCGATTTGAGCCCATCGATGGTGACATGTTCTATGCCATATGTGGATCCGTATTTTCCGTCGATGCCAACTTCACCGCACTACATCCTCCAAGATATGAAGCCAAGTCAAGAATCATTCTCCCATGCCTACCAATTCAAGAAAGTTGTTGGAGCAATGAGTTTACACTGTTACAATCTTGCCAATCTTGAGGGCATACTGAATGAAGACCCATTTGTTGTATCGTATGATACTTACTATGGGTGGCATCCGCTCTTTGATGGTTGCTTCTAATGGTCAAGCCGATGACTAGAAATCAGCGCTTCTTGGGAGGTAACCCAAGCGTATCCTTTTGCTATTTCGTTTTGTTTTCTTTTCAGTTTTTGCATTTAGTTTGTTTATCTCTCGAGTTGACGATTTTACCATTTGCACTCTTCTCTTGCTAGGTACTCAGTTGGAGAGATGAACCCCTACAACAGTGGAGCTTTCAAAGCAAATCTTCCTCAACCCTCATGCAAGCGTCTTGATCAGGGGAGTTTACTCTTTCCCTTTTGATTCTGTTAAACATTGAGGACAATGTTTCATTTAAGTTTGGGGAGTGGCTTGCATGTTTTGCTTGTTTTATCCACATGTTGTGTGCTTAATTGACACTTTAATCATCCTAGTATTTTGAGCTAAATTTTTTTTTTAGAGTTCAAACTTGAGAAAAGAATGAATTATAGTAGTGACTATTCAATGAGGATTTTGATCCCACTATGCATAAGAGCTTGAATTTTAATGATTATTGGACTTGTTGTAATGCCTCGATTTACTTTATACACGTGTCATATGATTATGGCGTAATTTTGAATAATTACGGTATGATGTGGACTTGGGTTCGGGTTGAACCGAGGGTTAATACTCACATACATGACATGACTATATGATATATGTCAAGGAATGAAACATGATGCACAAGATGTAGTGCAAAGAAATGACTTGAATTGTAGTGGCATATCAAGCAACATGAACTAGTAGGCATTTGAATATGCATGTGAATTGAACTTGAGTTGGAGTTGCATTTGAATTTGGATTTCATCTTCATGTACATGTCAGTTAACATGTCATTAGCTCCAAATGACATTATATCAAGTGACTTAGGGGGGGATTCACATAGTTTCTCATTTTTCACCTACAAAATCCTACACAAGCTCCTCTCCAACTCTTTGAAGTTCCTCTTGGTTTGAGCTTGGAATTCTCTTGAGAATTGAGCTAGGAAGTTAAGTGAAGTGAATTTGTACAATCTTGGTAAGGAATTTATGGTTTTGAACTTGAATTGTGTAGTTGGTGATGAAGTATGTGCATTGGCATATCAAGTATTCATGTGAGAAATCATAACTTGTTTCTAGGCCAAGAATTTGATGCTATAATGTTAGAAACATGTTTATATGATCCTAGGGATTTCATGAAATGTGGTTAAATGATAGGAAATGAATTGTGCAAGAAATACCATGAAGATATGCTTGAAAATCGCCATGGTTGCAAATGTTGGAATCGCAGCGATCGATCGGTCAAGGATTCCCGATCGATCGACGCTGACAGAAACATTTTAAGGCGGTTTGAACATTGAGCGATCGATCGGTGATTTTGAGGCGATCGATCGGTGCATGTGGCGATCGATCGGTGCTTTTGTTCTATCGATCGGTGAAGAGTGAATAGTTCGGCGATCGATCGAGAATGTGGGGCGATCGATCGGTGATGGCAGAATTTTGCAAAATGTTATATTTTTGTAGCATTTATTTTTGAAGCCTCTTATAATATGGTATATTGTTCATGTACTTGTAGCATCATCACAGGGGACGGGGGCAACGAGGCAATTAGCCATCAACGCCTGCTTTATCGCTTTTGTTGTCGTATGTCAGGTACGTGTTGACGTACGGAGTATAGTTATTGTGTGATGATGTTATGCGATTGATATCATATGAATTTTGTTGTGTTGGTATCATATGATTGGTAGTATCATATGCACGTACATTCATGGATATCATGTGTTTGAGATGGATGAGGTATATACGTTAGCATTAGAGGTATACACCTGGTTTGGGTATACGCTCGGGTATGCTACGTTAGCATTAGAGATATACGTCTGGTTTGGGTATATGCTCGGGTATGCTACATATACTTGGTATGAGAGATATACGCCGATTTTTGGGTATATGCTCTGGCTTTTATCATGTGAGGACGGTACAATGATATGTGTTGCTAATATGAAGATGTGAGACGATTTCACTGACATATGGAGCGGAAATAGACATATCATCTTAGTCTCGTGATAATAGGATGTGTGATGAGACATGTCATGACATAGTTGCATTTGTTGATGCATGAGACAGAGCATTCACATTGGATATGATTATTATTGTGCTTTATCATTGATATTGTGTTTTGATATCGCACTGAGATAGTTGTTTATCTATACTCATGTTGTGTGATTGTTTCTGTAGGAACTCATAGACGTGGGAGGACGGGATGTGAGTCATTTTCTGCTGCGAACTGAACCACTGCCTAGGAGTTGTTTTTATTTAAGTTGTTTGAATTCCATATGATGTATATATGGTAGGGTTTTTATAAAGTTGTAACAATTTACTTAGTAAGAAACTTCTAATCAGTGCATGTTTTTACTTAATTCAGACTCACGTATGTATGATTAATTGATACATAATGGATTAAGTAACGAGGACCCCACATTAGTGGTATCAGAGCAGTGGTTCGAGAACGGGGTGAACCTGGGTAGAGGAAGTATATTAGGGAGTTACCTAAACACTTGAAAACATGTTGAGAATGGTAATATCATGTTAGGATTTGTAATATGATGTTATTCTAACATGTTATATAATTGTTAAGGTTATTGTTAACCCTTGATATACAGTTATGACAGACAGAGGGTATCATGAGGATGTTGGGGATGCCATGAGTGGCAATGCTAGTGTGAGGATGGCGCCTGTGCCACCACCACCGATTGAGCAAGGGCAGCGGAACAAGTACTGTTACCTGGCGAGTTAACATTGACGCAATTTCTGAGTTACCAGCCACCCAGGTTTGAGGGTACTGAATCAGGGGAACTGGCAGAGGAGTGGCTGGAACGTGTGGAATAGATATTTGTGTCAGCACCGTGTGCCAAGACTGCTTGGTTACGCTTAGCTGAATTTCAGTTGGCTAAGAAAGCCATGATGTGGTGGAAATCCACATTGATTGAGCTAAGGGCTCAAGGACAGACAATTAATTGGGATGTGTTTAGAACGAAGTTTCTTGATCATTATTTCTCTGTTGCTGCAAGGCAGAGGAAAGAGGATGAATTTACAAACTTGAGACAGGGATCAATGACAGTATCTGACTATGCTGTGCAATATTCTTCATTGCTCCGGTATGTGCCACATATCGTTGTAAACACAAAAGCAAAGATCAGACAGTTTGTGAAAGGTTTGAGGCCTGAATTGTTTGATAGGGTAATGTCAATAACCCTACATCATATGAAGAAGCATTGACTAGAGCCGAGATGGCTGAGATTGCAGTAGGGGTGTACAAAGATGTTGGACAATCCCAACCACCTACATCTGAAAGTATGAGACCTAGAGGAGAACCATTTAAGTCATCACGAGGTGGTGCTTCTTCCTCTCGATTTAGTGGGAAACATTTTGGACCACGGAAAGGGGATGAACGAAGAGCTAAGGGACAGTTCCAAGGTAGTAGTAGTGGCAGTGGTGTGCAATGCTTTAAATGTGGCGGACCACATTTGAAACGAGATTGTCCTCAATTGAATACAGTAGTTTGTTTCCGTTGTGGGAGACCAGGACATGTGATCCGTGATTGTCCTCAAGTGGGTGGACAACAAAGGAGAGGACCAATGTCAGAGAATACAGTCCAGTAGAGACCACATGGTGTACCACAATCTGGTGGAGGACAGAGAGCAGGACCACCTCAGGCTCAGGTGTATGCACTGAACAGGGAGGAAGCTGAGGCAGCTCCTGATGATGTGATAGCTGGTAAGTGTACTTTATTTACTTATCCAGCCTTACATTTGATTGATACTGGTGCATCACATTCCTTTGTTGCACAAAATTTTGTTGACCGGTATCATATATGCTCGTCTCCACTGTTGATGCCTCTTTATGTTTCGACACCCATGGGAACCACTGTGATGGCTTGTCAGAGAGTGTCCGATTGTGATATTCAGTTTGAGACTGAGTATGGACTACAGGCTGATTTGATCGTGTTAGACATGACAGATTTTGATTGCATTCTTGGAATCGATGTGTTAAGTATACATAAATATGTTGTGGATTGTTGTCAGAAGAAAGTGAGATTTCAGTCTGATACTGGAAATAATGGTTCTTCTATGGCCAGGGATCGAGGGCAAGGATTCCTTAATATCAGCAATCCGAATGTCACGTTTATTAGAACGTGGACATGCAGGTTATTTGATTTATGCCCTTGATGTAACTGAACAGAAATTAGAAAGGAAAGTGGAGGAGATACCAGTGGTTGCAGAATATGCGGATGTGTTTCCGGATGAGATACCTGGATTTCCACCGAGTCGAGAAGTGGAATTTGGTATTGATTTGATACCTGGTACTTCTGCAATTTCACGAGCTCCTTATCGGATGGCACCTTCGGAATTAAAAGAGTTGAAAACTCAATTGCAAGACTTATTGGACAAGGGGTACATACGTCCTAGTGTATCACCTTGGGGTGCTCCGGTATTATTTGTTAAGAAGAAGGATGGGACAATGCGATTGTGTATTGACTATCGACAATTGAACAAGGTAACCATAAAGAATAAATATCCTCTTCCTCGTATTGATGATTTATTTGATCAGTTGCAGGGATCAAAAATCTATTCTAAAATTGATTTGAGATCTGGTTATCATCAAATACGTGTAAGAGAGGGTGATGTACAGAAGACAGCATTCAGAACTCGCTATGGACATTATGAGTTTCTGGTGATGCCATTTGGAGTGACAAATGCCCCAGCTGTCTTTATGAGTTTAATGAATCGGGTTTTCCAAGAATACCTTGATCGATTTGTCATTGTCTTTATCGATGATATACTGATCTATTCGCAGAGTGATGCAGAACATGCCCAACATTTGCATATGGTATTGCAATTGTTGAGGACACATCAGTTGTATGCCAAACTCAGTAAGTGTGAGTTTTGGTTGAACAGTGTCGGCTTTTTGGGGCATGTAATTTCAGAAGGAGCTATCTCAGTTGATCCGAAGAAAGTAGAAGCAGTGTTGAATTGGCCAGCACCTACTTCTGTGCCATAGATTCGCAGTTTCATGGGTTTGGCTGGATATTATAGACGGTTTGTTGAAGGATTTTCAGGGATTGCCAAACCATTGACACAGAAGGGAGTATCATTTCAATGGTCAGAGGATTGTGAGCATAGTTTTCAGGAATTGAAACATCGATTGACTACAGCTCCAGTCTTGATTATTCCATCGAAACATGACAGGTTTGCATTATATACTGATGCATCATTATTAGGTTTGGGTTGTGTATTGATGCGGGATAAACATGTAGTGGCTTATGCATCACGACAATTGAAACCACATGAAATGCGATATCCAGTGCATGATCTGGAATTGGCTGCCATTGTCTTTGCCTTGAAGATATGACAACATTATTTATATGGTACGTCGTTTACCATATACACAGATCATAAGAGTTTAAAGTTTTTATTCACTCAAGCAGAATTGAATATGAGGCAAAGAAGATGGATGGATCTATTGAAAGAGTATGATTGTGAGATTGAATATCATCCAGGAAAAGCTAATCTTACAGCAGATGCCTTGAGTCGAAAAGTACATCATACGGCTGATGAGATGATTCATTTATCAGCGTTAATGACATCGTGTTGTACATTGGGTTATAAATTTGATGTAGCAACAGTGCCGGTACAGGTATCAACATTATTGGTTGAACCTGATATTTTTGAGAAAATCAGGAGAGCACAAATGACTGATGATGAGGTACAACATTGGAAATAATGATAAGTCAAGGACAAACATCTCAGTTTGTACTTGCAAGTGATGGAGTTTTGAAATACAGAGACTGTTGGGTAGTACCTGCTACATTAGGACTACGCCAAGAACTGCTACAACGTGCTCATTATAGTAGATACAGTATACATCCTGGAGGAAAGAAAGTGTATCATGATTTACGTACCCAATTTTGGTGGAAACGTATGAAACAGGATGTGTTGAACTTTGTGAAACGGTGTTTAGTTTGTCAACAAGTAAAAGCAGAAAGACAGAAACCAGGAGGTGAATTACACAGTTTGGACATTCCTCAGGGGAAATGGGAACATATCACGATGGATTTTGTGACTCATTAGCCACGGACGTCTTCTGGTTGTGATGCCATTTGGGTGATCGTTGACCGACTCACCAAAGTATCTCATTTCGTGCCTTATTGTATGACATTTACGTATTTGCGAATGGCACAGTTGTACATTCAACATGTAGTGAGACTACATGGTATCCCGGTTTCCATTGTGTCGGATAGAGATTCGAGATTTACTTCTCATTTTTGGGAAGGGTTACAGACAGCATTGGGAACTGAAGTGCGGTTGAGTACAGCATATCATCCTCAGACAGATGGACAAACAGAGCGTACGATACAGACGCTTGAGGATATGTTGCGTGCCTGTGTATTAGAGTTTGATACCGCTTGGCAAGAGTCATTGCCATTAGTGGAATTTTCATATAATAACAGTTATCAATCTAGTATACGGATGGCACCATTTGAGGCTTTATATGGGCGACGATGTAGATCGCCATTATATTGGGATGATGTGGATTAGTCTTCCTTACATGGACCGGATATGATACTTGAAATGGAAGAAAAAGTAAAGTTGATTCGATTGAAACTTAAAGCTGCCCAGGACCGACAGGCTGCTTATGCCAATAAGCGTCGTAGACCACTTGAATTTAAAGTTGGTGATCGTGTATTCTTGAAAATCTCACCTTTTAAAGGTGTGGTACGATTTGGTAAACGTGGAAAATTGTCTCCATGATACGTTGGTCCGTATGAAGTATTGCAACGCATTGGTACGTTGGCATATCGTTTGGCACTACCACCGATCTTGAGTAGTATTCATGATGTCTTTCATGTTTCACTGTTGAGGAAATATGAACCGGATCCGAGTCATATATTACAGTTATCTGATGTACAGTTGGATACAGATGTATCGTATGAGGAACGACCAGTTATGATCTTGGATCGAGCTGAACGCAGGTTGCGTAATAAAGTGATTCTTATGGTTAAGGTACAGTGGGATAGAAGGGTGTCGAAGAGGCAACGTGGGAGACGGAGCAACATATGATGCAAAGGTATCCAGATTTGTTTTCCGGTATGTGAATATGTTATTTTTTTACATGTTCTTATTGTGCATAGATCATATGTGTTGTTATGTGAAGCATGTATTATGTTTGTATATGCAATTTCGAGGACGAAATTCAATGAGTAGGGGAGAATTGTAATGCCTCGATTTACTTTATACACGTGTGATATGATTATGGCGTAATTTTGAATAATTACGGTACGATGTGGACTCGGGTTCGGGTTGAACCGAGGGTTAATACTCACATACATGAGATGACTATATGATATATGTCAAGGAATGAAACATGATGCACAAGATGTAGTGCAAAGAAATGACTTGAATTGTAGTGGCATATCAAGCAACATGAACTAGTAGGCATTTGAATATGCATGTGAATTGAATTTGAGTTGGAGTTGCATTTGAATTTGGATTTCATCTTCATGTACATGTCACTTAACATGTCATTAGC
This sequence comes from Haberlea rhodopensis, assembly GCA_907163345.1. NCBI lineage: Eukaryota > Viridiplantae > Streptophyta > Magnoliopsida > Lamiales > Gesneriaceae > Haberlea > Haberlea rhodopensis. Next base: position 1,006,182 of record CAJQUN010000186.1, read on the forward strand.
TCCAAATGACATTATATCAAGTGACTTAGGGGGGGATTCACATAGTTTCTCATTTTTCACCTACAAAATCCTACACAAGCTCCTCTCCAACTCTTTGAAGTTCCTCTTGGTTTGAGCTTGGAATTCACTTAAGAATTGAGCTAGGAAGTTAAGTGAAGTGAATTTGTACAATCTTGGTAAGGAATTTATGGTTTTGAACTTGAATTGTGCAGTTGGTGATGAAGTATGTGCATTGGCATATCAAGTATTCATGTGAGAAATCATAACTTGTTTCTAGGCCAAGAATTTGATGTTGTAATGTTAGAAACATGTTTATATGATCCTAGGGATTTCATGAAATGTGGTTAAATGATATGAAATGAATTGTGCAAGAAATACCATGAAGATATGCTTGAAAATCGCCATGGTTGCAAATGTTGGAATCGCAGCGATCGATCGGTCAAGGATTCCCGATCGATCGACGCTGACAGAAACATTTTAAGGCGGTTTGAACATTGAGCGATCGATCGGTGATTTTGAGGCCATCGATCGGTGCATGTGGCGATCGATCGGTGCTTTTTTTTCGATCGATCGGTGAAGAGTGAATAGTTCGGCGGCGATCGAGCGGTGATGGCAGAATTTTGCAAAATGTTATATTTTTGTAGCATTTATTTTTGAAGCCTCTTATAACATGGTATATTGTTCATGTACTTGTAGCATCATCATAGGGGACGGGGCATTGAGGCAATTAGCCATCAACGCCTGCTTTATCGCTTTTGTTGTCGTATATCAGGTACGTGTTGACGTACGGAGTATAGATATTCTGTGATGATGTTATGCGATTGATATCATATGAATTTTGTTGTGTTGGTATCATATGATTGGTAGTATCATATGCACGTACATTCATGGATATCATGTGTTTGAGATGGATGAGGTATATACGTTAGCATTAGAGATATACGCCTGGTTTGGGTTTATGCTCGGGTATGCTACGTTAGCATTAGAGATATACGCCTGGTTTGGGTATATGCTCGGGTATGCTACATATACTTGGTATGAGAGATATACTTCGGTTTTTGGGTATATGCTCTGGCTATTATCATGTGAGGATGGTACAATGATATGTGTTGCTAATATGAAGATGTGAGACGATTTCACTGACATATGGAGCGGAAATAGACATATCATCTTAGTCTCGTGATAATAGGATGTGTGATGAGACATGTCATGACATAGTTGCATTTGTTGATGCATGAGACAGAGCATTCACATTGGATATGATTATTATTCTGCTTTATCATTGATATTGTGTTTTGATATCGCACTGAGATAGTTGTTTATCTATACTCATGTTGTGTGAATGTTTCTGTAGGAACTCATAGACGTGGGAGGATGGGATGTGAGTCATTTTCTGCTGCGAACTGAACCACTGCCTAGGAGTTGTTTTTATTTAAGTTGTTTGAATTCCATATGATGTATATATGGTAGGGTTTTTATAAAGTTGTAACAACTTACTTAGTAAGAAACTTCTAATCAGTGCATGTTTTTACTTAATTCAGACTCACGTATGTATGATTAATTGATAAATAATGGATTAAGTAACGAGGACCCCACACTTGTACACGAATATCCTAATTGAGTTAGCATGTCAAGAATGAGGAATATATTGAGCACATTGAGTCATGATCTTGTGGACTACATGTGAAATAGTGATAATTGTTGTGAACTTGATGATTTGTCTTGAGCATCTTAGAGTTATCCTAGACCTTATTTGATGATGACACTTTGAGGCGCAATTTTATAGTTACAAACTTGACTTGGAAATGATTTAGGCGATCTTTGACACATTTGAGCCTTTCAAGCTTACCTAGTTTATATCAATCACTAGTGTCCCATTGTGAGCTTTATTGGAAAAAAGAATGGTTTATGCATTGCATACTATTTCACTCTCATTCAACAATTATTGTTCAAACTCATTTTACCTATATGAGCATAAATGAAAAACAATTTATCCTTACCTAAGGGAGTATAATGAATCTCGTTCGATACACATGCATTATTATATCTTAATGAGCTTATTATTGGAAATTATTGATGAATGAGAATGAAGAAAAGAAAAAGCCTTGTGAGAAAAAAAAATTAGAAAACTGGCAGTGTGTTTTGGCGATCAATCGCCAAAACCCGACGAGTGTTTTGGTGATTATCGCCAAAACCCGACGAGTGTTTTGGCGATCAATCGCCAAAACCCGGCGATCAATTGCGGGTTTTAAAAAAAAAATTAATTTTTTTTTTAAGTCCAAGGCTAGACATAAAGAAGATGAGCTCGAAAATCAGTACTAAAAAGTGAACTTTACAAGATTATACTCTCTTCTTTGCGTTTATCCTATCTTTTCTTTGAAACCGACACCAAATGACTTACATCACAAGCTTAAAGACCTTTTGATCCAAGTCTAGGGAGTAACTATCATTAGTGGAGAAGTTGTTTGAAAGTAGGCCTATGGGATGCTTGATGATAATCTTGACTTTGATTTGATTAACATGATTTGATCTTGAATATGTGCATGAAACTTGAGATTGATAATATCACACACACACGTTTCGGTTTTGAGACGTGTTGCTTGATTTAGGAGAAAACATGTCTTTCCAACTTTTGAATGTGTGCATGTGAGATTTCTGAGAACAATGCAAGTCATGAAATAATTGGTTCAATATCGAGAATGAACTCTACCTTTTGATTTTAATGCTTAATCGAGGACGATCAAGTGATAAGTTTGGGGGAGTTGATAAGTGCCATTTTTGCACTAATATTTCGACGTTTTCTAGCAGTATTTTACAATGATTCTTGAATGATATTATATTTATTGGTATTAATTTGCATGTTTCAGAATCTTTGTGAAAATGCCAGGAAGTGAAGAAAAAGAGTCAAATAATGATAAAAAGTGCATAAATGTGAGAATGATACAAAATGATAATGAATTCAGATTTTATTGAACAAGGAAACAAGATTAGGGAATATTTTATTCAACATTGGAAAGAAGATATACATGACCATGCAAGGTGAATTCGAAGAACTTGGAGAAGCTTTGATATCACATGCAAAAAGGAAATTTACATTCAGCAACAAGGAAACTTGGATATATTATTATGTGAGTAGAGGATTGGATTGGATGGACTCTTGAGACTCCTCCCTTCATTAACCTCTATCCACACGTCTCCATCTATTCTCTTTTCCACACACCATCCCTCCATCAAACCCTGTCACACGTCCCCTTCTTCCATCCACCAATCCCACGCCTTTACCTGCACGCCACTTCCATCTTCACAAGAAAAATCTCACCAACCAATCACACACCTTTCACTCCTTAATTGAACCATCTCACGTCTCCCTTCATCTTTTACCCATCACCATCTATCATCCTTCTAAACCTATGACTTTGGAACAACTCCAACAAGGCGATTAAAGAGACGATCGAGAATGAAGCAAGAGAAGGAGCGAAGATCTACAACCAAAGTCGACGCTGGGAGTTTATTCGTACTTTTAAACTTTAGTATTGTTTTGTTTTGATTATATCATGCTTGGATTGTTGCAAGACATGTTTGAGTATTGGTATTTATTTATGAGTATGAACTAAGTTTATTTATCGAGGCTAGGCAAACCTTTGTTTTGAACCTATGATTTGATGATTTATAATTGAATCCTTATAATTCTTTGCGTATAATTTATTGATCTTCATGCTTTTGAGGGATTGATCACCCTTGAATGATTGTTATATTGCGATTGAATTGACCATAGGATATTGCAATACGATAGAGTAAATTACACCGTGGGTTTTAGGTTGAGATAGCAATAGATTTACGAAAATCTAGCACACGTGTGATAGCAATAGATTTACGAAAATCGAAGGCTAGTAGTTTTCATAGATCTTTATTTGATATTAATTGTTCAATAAGGACACGTGAGTGGTTTACTGAAACATTAATATTAGACTTGTTATAACTGGACCAAAGTATAACAAATGCATTAGGAAAACTCGTCACCCTAGAAATATTTGGATATTCAATCGAGAATTGTAGGGATTGCATTGGTGAGCCAAAGTCTCGATAATCTTCTCTAGTGGATTTTTCTCGTTTACTTTTATTGACTTGGTTGGATTAGTAGTTAATTAATTAATTAGTAGTTTAATTATTATTTCAATTTCATAGGTTAAATATAGTTAAAAATATCTTATTTGGTACTTGCTTGTTAGTCCATGTGGGTTCGACAATCCGTATTTTTTCTATCTATACTAAAACTTGACACCGTACACTTGCGGTATAGAATCGCTGCATTAGATAATACTGTTTAAAATAATAGCGATCAGCGTACAGTGCTGAAAATTTGATTTGCAGGAGAATCAGAAAAATGAGATATGGGATATCTTGTCAGATGACATGAATGGTTTGGCAGCACTAGACTGTGGATATGTGATTGGGTATGTGTATGTCATAAATGTGATGACACAGGTATGTGACGATGTACTAATACTAGCTCAAAGTATCCATGTATATTGTATTATGTATTGGTAATGCAGATATGGCCTCACGAGTGTTGGACGATAGCAATAGTAAAGAGTTTTCAGCGTGGAAAATATTATTTGAGTTTATGGTGGGGAATGTTTCATTGATGATGATATTGATGGTTCTAGCGGATGGTATTGATGTTAAGTTGCAGGAATGGGTCGCCACCGACGAGTGTGCGATGTGATTGGGTCGCCATCAATGAGTGTGCAATGTTATTGGGTCGATGTTAGAGAGAGCATGCGACGTGTATATCGTTATTGGGTCGATGCTAGAGAGAGCATGCGATGTGTATATTGTTATTGGGTCGATGCTAGAGAGAGCATGCGACGTGTATATTGTTATTGGGTCGATGCTAGAGAGAGCATGAGACGGATATATTGTATTGGGTCAATGCTATAGAGAGCATGCAACGTGTATATTGTTATTGCGTCGATGTTAGAGAGAGCATGCGATGTGTATATTGATATTGGGTCGATGCTAGAGAGAGCATGTGATGTGTATATTGATATTGGGTCGAGGCTAGGGAGAGCATGCGATGTGATTATTGTCAGGATCGACGCTAATGAGAGCGTGCAATGTGTTATATGTACCTCTGCTATAGAGGGAGGGTGATGGATATGTGTTGATTTAACTTGACCTTGTTGATTATGTGGTGGGTATTATGTTGCATAATGTATAAACATGCATTGATAATTGTCTTGTGATTATGATATATGGGAATAGAATACTTGCAGCTCATATGGCGAAGCGATGATACATGACGCTGTCACATTGAAGCGATGAGTTCGGGAGCAAAGTGCTACATGTGATGTGAGTCACCTCTTGAGTCCGAAAGGAACAAAGTGCTGCATACATTTGAGTCACCTCTTGAGTCCACGTTTATGTCGTTTTATACGTAGAGATGGTTTATGCCGCTGTATACATAGCGATGAGATATGCCGCTGTGTGCGTAGAAAGGGATTGAACCGCCTTCGGGAGATGGATATTGATTTTACTACCGTTGGGCAATGAATACAGGTATACCGCTATCATGTTAGCGATAAGTTATATTATATTACTGTTGTGTTACCATTATTGTGGATGTCATGTGTTGACATGTACCGTCAGGAGTTGACGGTGATATTGTGGATATCATGTGTTGACATGGACCATCACGAGTTCTTGATGATATTGTGGGTGTCCTATGTTGACATGTGCCATCACGGATTGACGAGGTATTTGACAATTATACGTTATGGCAGGCGAGGATTGACGTGTGCCACCGTTGCGATGAATAATACATATTAGATGTTGTATTAAATTGTATGGATTATGTGCCGATGGCTGGTACAAAGTGGGTGTACGTCACAGGTTGACGAGACCACTATAGCAAGCAGGTTTTCTCGATGGATAAATGGATGTACCGCACGTATTTGAGGTAAATGTTTTACGAGTAGTGGTTCCGTTGAGTATACTCGTTGGGATGGATATGACCAAGTGATTGGTTGTATGAGTAGTTATTGAGAAAACTACTTGCATATAGGTGTGGAATAAAACCTAATGGATTATGATCGCATTGTGGTTGAGTAAGGACATCGGGATGTCCGTTGTGCATTAGTATTAGAGAAATATTGGGTGATGACCCACTACTCTAATTGATGGTATGATATGGTATACCAGGGTTGGAACATATGATACGTTGGTAAGTTTGGTATAAACCTAATGAGGCAGCTATCTGCTAGCCAGATATTGTTGCAGTGTTATAGTGAGCTTGACGTAGCCATTATACTGCTCGTTGGAACCGGGTTTGGTGAATTGTATGATGATACGATGAGGGTTTATGGTGGACTCTTGTAGTCACTATGTGGCATGAGGATTGAGGGAGGGAATACCTTACAAGAACGTGTATACGTTATATGATTTGAGGGACTTGTACTAGGACAGCTCAATTTTGTTGGGAGTACCAACGTGAGTGTCAACAAGTCAATGATAGCGCTGGTTGAGGATCCTTGCATATGGAATGCAATGGGGGACGCAATTGGAATTGTGGGATATAGTTAGTGGAGTGACACTACTATATTTATTGAATCTCTTGGAGAGATTTGGAACTCACTATCATGGAGACAACTGGTATTGGTCGAGAGTTGATTGTGAATCAGCCATGGTAAGCATTACTGGTGTTGGACTATGTAAGGATCACCGTGCCCTTAACCCGTTATTAGTGTATTAATCCATACCATTAGTGCATATAATCATACTATCATGAAGAAAAGTTATATGCAAGTACAACATCATATGCCATCCAGAAAATTTCTTGCATTTGATCCACATAATATTCAAATTCCCCAACCAAGATTTCATATATAACATGCACCTTCATAATACACTAACATACTCTCAGTTCATTTAGCAATTCCATATTTAATTGCATGCAAACCATGAATGAACATAGAAAAGCCGTAGCCCATTTATAAATTCCATATACACGTAAAAGGTACTCACATAAGAACACCCAATGAATAAGCGTGTATCTAATGTATGAAACGCTCTACGGGGCACCGTTACTGGCACTTCAATCCTCGAAGCACCTCCCAAGCACAACTCGATCTCAACTCTGGATCTATACACTTATTCAACCAGCTCTGGTACCCTCGATCCGGGAAGTACCTCCAATCGACAGCCCGAGCTCCACTCCAAAGCTGCTGCTACACCTGTATCACCTGCCCCAACAGAGACAGCCCCCACACGGGGTGAGCATACCAATTCCACCAATCCAATAATCATAACATTGTAGTTCATGATTTACAGAATGTAAATTACATAATTTAAATGATACTCCCTGGATGGTATCATCCTCATCCGGTATCCCCTGTATTGTCCCTGTTCTCAAAATAACCAAACTCATCAAATTCTCAAAGCCGGTTAATCGCCACATAGATTAACTAATACCATTCCTATTATGCCAGTTCTATGATCAATATGGTAAAATCATTATATAAAAGACCGTAGATATCACATATATCTAAACAATGATTCCATGTTCCTATTTCATTGCTCATTCCACAATAGCGGCATTCTAAACCCCGCGCACGCTCAACAATAGCGGCGTCATAACCGATGGTCGCTTAACGGCGACAACATCCCAAATCATTGCTCGCTCAATAGCGGCACCGTATGGTTCCCAACATATATTCATTTGACGCAAATACCATTTACCATGCATATCGCTATCCATTTATAGTAAGTATCATGTACCATGCATTTCAACACTCATTTATTGCAAATATTGCATACCAAGCATTTCAATGTCCATTTAACACAAGTACCACATACCATGCATTTTACAGTTGCAACATAATAATAGGCTATGCTCGTACGTCTCACTATGTACCTTATGTTCCCGTTGCTCGAATCCAAACATTGCCTCAGTCCCGGGGTCCGATGAGGAATATGCTAAACACAATTCATTAACTCATAATCAATGAGTAATCCCAAATTCATATGCACAAGTATGAAATCCGACCCCAATCATCCCAACACGATGATTAAATAGTAAATGTTCGATAATAGCTCCCTAAAACCCGAGGCAGAACCCAAAAACACAATTTTCCAAAATCGCCCTACCGATCGATCGGTCACCATTACCGATCGATCGGTAACTGTTCATAAAATCAATTTAAGCTACGGCCTTGCACCGATCGATCAAGCTACCGATCGATCGCTAGCCACCCACCGATCGATCGGTCGTTCTTACCGATCGATCACTAAAGATCGAAATAAACATCCATCGCTACGCACATGCACCGATCGATCGGTCCAAGCTACCGATCGATCGGTCCAAGCTACCGATCGATCGGTCGCTGTGTGAACCCGAAAATCACCATTTTTAAAATATTGAAAACCTCCACCAATCAAACCCAAACTTCCCCAAACTCGAAAATAACCATATACAAACACCCTAGTACGCCCAACAAGGGTTAAAAACCATTTTAAAAACAAAACCCATAAGATTTCAAGATTTACAAAAATCTCCCAAAAACCAAAACTCAACCATTTAGCACAATACCACAATCAAAACGAAGCTAAAGGTGAGGAGAAGAAGATTACCAAATTATCTTCGAGAAATCCAGCCTCCGAGCCAGGCTACCGTCGATCTTCCCACCAAGCGAGAAGAGGGGAAATGGGGGGGAGGAGAGAGAGAGGAGAGGGAAGGATTCCGTGCAAAAATGACGGAATACCTAGTACACTTGGTATATATAGTACCAAAACTCCAAAATACTAATCCCTCCACAAGTACATCATGATTCATTAAAAATCATCTGGTTTCAAAAATTACCTCCCAAACTCTAATTCCATTACCTGCCCCTGTACAAAGTACTCCGGACCCCAGATTCCACCAAAGGCCAAATTCCAAGGTTATCACCACGATGAGAATACAATCTCATCCCTTGGATCCAACGACTCCAAAAATAGGATTTAAAATCCCCGGGAGTCCCGAAACTGCAATTAATACACAATTGCCACAATTAAAAATCCATTAAGGATTATCACTACACCGGGACACCAGTAATTCCCGGACATCACAGACTAGGTGATGACTTTATATTTTCGGTGAGACGTACGAGGAGGCGTCTCTGGGGAGATGCTCGAGAATGTGGAGTAATATGTATTAGTACAGAGCATCGTTATAATGGGTATACGTTCTCTTTTCATTCATGTGTAGCATGCAATTAATTAAGGAATTGCAAAATGAATTGAGAACATGCTAGTGTATTATAAGGGTGCATGCTATGTAAGTGGACTTAGTTGGGGGAAATTGGACATTACATGGAATAATGCAAGAAATTTTATTGTTGGTATATTTATTATGCTATAGTAGCATGTGGTTTTTCCCCCTGATTACATGATTGTATGCACTAAATACATGGGATAATACAGTAATAGCGGGTTAAGGGCACGGGGTCCTTACACAACACCATCATTTATATTCATCTACTATTTCCTTTAATTCACAATATAAGAAAATGAAGAATATTTTAAACTCCAAATCATAATCATAATCGAGAATGATGCTTATGAACTTATATCTTACCTATCAGATCATTTCACATCTTTACTAAGAGTCTTTAGAATCATTCAATACGTTCTCTAGTATTACATGAGTTATCTATCAATATTGATTAACCGACTTTGTCTAGTCCAATCGTTATCATTTTATTTGTTCACTTCTTCAGCAACTAAAAATGGTAATTTCGACTGTCAAATTTCGATTAAACTCAGAGCAGATATTTGGATTTCAAAACGTGATATTTGACCCAAAGTAGCAGGCATATTGTGAGGGTCTGATCGTAATGTGTGATGACCAGAGATTATAGATGTTAATTCCGGAGTGTTAATAACCCATAAAGTTGTTTACGTGGCAATTTGGAGTTTAATCGCGGTGTTGGGCCTTCGGGGCTCATTTATGTGGGTAGTTGGGATTGTTGGATCCCGAGGTTGAGATTGTATTCTCATTACGTGTAAAATCTAAGAGTTGGGTTGTTGAAGTGTCTCGGAATCTCGGGTGCTTGGTGTGGGCACCGGTAGGGGGTTTTTGAGTTAGAGAGAGAATTTTTGAAAACGGATGATTTTAATGAATCATGATGTATTTGTGGGGCTATTAGTATTTCGGGGTATTTTTGCTATAAATACCAGTTGAACCCGAGATTTTTAATTTAGAAACCATTTTCTTCCTCACCTGGCCGTCTCTCTCCCCCGCGCACCTGCATCCCGTTTTTCCCCAAACCCTCGCAGCTTCAAGCGCCGCGCCCGCCGCCGTCCGGCCGCCGTTCGACGCGTGCGACCCGCCACCGGCTTCGTCTCGTCGAGGCGCAGCTATCCCCTCCGGCAATTGAGAGTTTCGTTGCGTTTTGAAGTCGGATTTTGCAGGAAAGCGCCGATCCCCAATTCCTAGGGTTCATCGATTTCGAACGTTTTACTTACGAGTTTCGATTGGGTAACCTCCCTTACCCCTTTTTCGTCATTATCGTGTATTTCCCTGCTATTTTTGGGTGGATTTGGTTCGAATTTCTTGCTGTTGGGCGTGAGGTTTTGGCTCGAAAATTGTTGCTTTAATGGTTCGAATTTGAGGCTGTTTGTGTGGGGTTTATGTTCGAATTTTGGGGGTTTTTGGCAAGGGGTGATGGTTCTTGCTATTGATAGATTTAATTCATGTTTAGATGAATTATGGTGTTTAGTTTGGGTTCGATTTGTGTTGTGAAGGTTCGAAAATTTGTGGGGTGTTCTTGAGCAATTTTCGATAATGGTTAATTGTCGTGTGTTGACAATATTTTTGAGGGTTATGGGTGTGCTTGAGCATGTGTTGCATGTTCGTAAATAATGGTGAATTATTTATGGTGTTAGCACATCGTTCCTCGGAGCATGGAACTCGAGCAAGGTTTGGCTCGGACTTCGGAGATTAAGGTACTTGCGATGTACGAGCATTACTATATAGTAGAGCATTTGTGAAATGCATAATGTATTTTGATTGCATTGAATAATTGTGCATGAGGTTATATATATATGTGTTGAGAAGCTATGAGGTGACCCAATCTTGACATCGCCGCCACAAGCGTGCGTGATACTAGAGTAGTATGACCTTATAAGAGATATGGGGTACTGGGTTTATATGACTATTGTAGGGCATTTGAGATGCCTGAGAATGATCGTGGAATCGTGTATTCGTTATGAGACATGTGAGATGTCTAAGTATAATGGAGAATTTGTAAAATAAATGCTAGGCATTTGAGCTATCTGTGATTGGTAGCAAAGTTGAAAATCAGTATTAGATATCGAGATATCTATGTTTGTATGTATAATGAATTTGGAATCATTAATTATTGAGACTTGAGAATTAGGCATGCTATGAGTTAAATCAATGTGTTGATTTATTGATTTATGAGATTTGATGGGTTTGATGATTGTGAGAACAGGGACGGTACACGGAATCCCGGATGAGGATGTTGCCATCCAGGGAGTATCATTTAAAATTCATTAGTATTTACTTGTGTTGTAAATTATGAATTTCATTATTGTGATTATGGGATTTTGTGTATTGGTATGCTCACCCCGTTGGGGGCTGTCTCTGTTGGGGCAGGTGAACAGGTACATCGATGGCTTTGGAGTTGAACTCGAGCTGTTGATTGGATGTACTTCCAGGATCGTGGTACCAGGGCTTGATGGAGCACGGTATCGTACATAGTACTTATATATATACCCGAGGGTTATATACACATTTATGATGCTCGCATGTGAGCACGATTATACTTGTATATGGGTTGCATATAAAGGCATGAGCCTTTCTCTCTTTCATTCTATGTTGCATGCAATTAGTGGTAGAATTGCTAAATGATTTGAGAGCCATTAGTGTATTATGCGGGTGTTGAAACCCACTTTAGTTGTCTTATTGTGTGGTGTCTTCCCTGGCTGGGAATTTACTTAGTGTTCTGTATTTCTGTTGAGTATTGTGTTTTCCCTGGCCGGGAATTATGTTGTGTTGTGCTTTCATTTCGGGATAGCTCTATTTATGGGGAGACTCTGCCCAATTTTTTATAAAAGTCCACAATGTAAAAAGTGGTGTAATGGGGATGGAAATGAGCGGAATCCATGAGTCTATTGTTGGTAGAGATGATCTTAATGTTGAATATTAAAGAAATTTTGTAATTGCCATTCAATGGTAATGTATCATCTGTGTTTCCCGATTGACTTTATTGAAAGCATGTGCCACACATAATGATTAATACACTAATCAAGGGTTAAGGGCTTGGGGTCCTTACATTAGTGGTATCAGAGCAGTGGTTGCTCTTTGGGGCTGTTAAGGGCCTAGGAAGTTATTGATAGCACATACTTATGCATGATGGCATTAATGTTGTATGACACAACTAGTTGTTTATGTGCTTTTATGATATGAAAAGTGGTGTTGCTAATCAGTGTGATTGCAGGAATCGTGTAGCATGAGATGGGATGGCATTAATGGTGATGTCTGGCCCTTCATGTATTATGTGCTAAGGGATCTGATTTTGTAGGAAAATCAGGAAAGGTGAGACGTACGGGCTTCGGACGGTAAAACGTGTTACACCTTTGATTATGTATATCGTGGGTAGTGAACCCTTACATGTGATGGTATATGTGAAATGATAGTGATATATATTGTGATAATGGAATCAACTGTTGTCTTGATTATTGTGGTAGAATTGATGAATGTTCTGGTAGCCTTTATCTCCGAGCGAGGGAGGTACTTGCCGCTGTCATGACTAAGCGAGGTAACATGCCGCTGTCATTGTCGAAGCGAGGGGTCCTAAAATTCCGCTTGTATTGGGACCGGAACAGTCACAATTCTAGTGATTAATGTGGAATATTGTGGTTATAGCTGGAATGTGATATCGATCATTATATAGTGAACTGTGGTATTAACCTGGATGCAGGTACATGGAGCTAGTGGAAGTTCCGGTAGTTGTTATATTCGAGCGAGGGAGGTACTTGCCGCTGTCATATGAAGCGATGGTAATATGATATTTGCCGCTGTCATGTCTAAGCGAGGTAACATGCCGCTGTCATTGTCGAAGCGAGGGATATCATATGATGCCGCTATATGTCGAAGCGAGGGGTCCTAAAATTCCGCTGCTATAACAGGACCGGAACAACCACATTATCGATATTGATAGCGATGTCTCTTTCCGCTATATTGATTGGCGATGGTTCATGCCGCGACGGCTCATTCCGCTATATTGATTGGCGATGGTTCATGCCGCCAGATATATTGATAGCGACGGTTCATTCCGCTATATTGATTGGCGATGGTTCATGCCGCCAGATATATTGATAGCGATGGTTCATTCCGCTATATTGATTGGCGATGGTTCTTGCAGCCGGATATATTGATAGTGATGTCTCATTCCGATATTCTATTGGCGATGGTTCATGCCGCCGGGTATTCTATTGACAATGATTCGTGCCACGGATATTACATAGCGACGGGTCATTCCGCTACACCTATGGCGATGGTTCATACCGCCAGATATCTATAGCGATGTCTTATGCCACTGACTCTATGACGAGAGATCATGCTGCTGATTCTATAGCGATGGGTTATACCGCTATGTACGTAGCGCTGGATTATGTCGCCTACGAGCGATGGGTGCTGATTGCGTACCACTGTTAGATGACGGAGACAGGTATGCCGCTATATTGTTAGCAATGAGGTATGGCATATTACTGTTCATTTAGCACTATTGTGGATATCATGTGTTGATTTACTTATATTGTCATGTGTTTGACGATTAGATTATAGACGTCGTGTATTGACATATACCGTTACGAGTCGACAATATTGTTTCAAAGTCATATGTTGACAGGTACCGTCACGGGATGACAATGACATAGTGGATGTTCTATGTAGACGTGTAGCGTCGTTTTGATGGCTAATACATTTATGTTATGTATTTAGTTGTATGGTTTGAGTGCCGATGGTGAGCACATGGTAGAGTCTGGGTCACTAGTTGACGAGACCTTTTGCCGAGCAGGTTTGCTCGGTGGAGTATTGGATGTATTGTACCGGTAAATGTACCACATCATGTTATAGAGTTAAATAATTGTCGAGCGATGATACCCTTGGGTATGCTCGTTGGTTTGGCTAGGGCCAAGTGATTGGTGGTAAGAGTAGTCATTGAGGAAACTACTCGCTTGTGTTGTGACGTAGGGTAGACATGGTTACACCCACCCTGAGGGTGTGGGATAAGTTTTAACGGATTATGATTGCATCATAAGTGAGCAAGGACACCGGGTTGTCCATTGTGCTTGGTATTTTAGAGATATGTTGGGCGATGACCCATTACTCTAACGGTTTGTACGGTATGGCATACCGAGATGGAACATATGGCTTGTTGGTGGGCTTGATATGAGCTTATGGAGACAGCGCTTTGCTAGCCAGATATCGTGGTAATGGTATAGTGTGATTGTTGGAGCCATTATACTACACGTTGGAACCGAGTTTGGTGAATCGTATGATGATACGATGAAGACTTTTGGCAGGCTTTTGATTGTCCCTTTGTAGCATGATGTTTGAGGCATGTGACACCCCATGAGAACGTTTATACGTATATTGTTTTGAGGGACTTGTCTGGGACAGCTCATAATGTAGGAGTACCAACAAGAGAGTCATCAAGTCGTCGTTGACTCGATTTGGGGAATCCGTGTACTTGGGATGCAATGGGTGTTATTGTATCCAGTTTTTCCGAACGGTGGTTCGAGACTAGTGGATCTCGAGTTTGATAGCACTTCCCTTGTGAGGAAGGAGGTAGTATTATACCTATTTGGGAATCTTTGAAAGATTCGGTAAGTTGGTACGTGTGGTGTTGATTTTGGGAATCACGCCGTGTTGTTGATCGTCGATTATCAGTCTCCTCTGGATGGGAATGACTCAGAATTGACAGTTGTGTTTGGGGCTTAGGGGTATGTTGTAGATACCCGAGCCAAGTGCATTGAGTATGCATGTGATGTCCATGCTTAGGCAGGTATACTGGTGAGTATACGGATGCCAGTTATTAATTTCCTTTTGTCAAGCATAGAGTTATGCTATTTTTTTTGGATGGTTAAATCTCTGATGAGAGATATGGAACACCTTGAGATTGGGAATCTCCATGGCACGATAATTATGAGGAATAATCGTGAAGTTAGTTGACTCCCTTTGAGGAGGGATTATCCTATGTGGGTTAAGGTATTTCCCTTGTTGGTATTTTCTTTCGAGTTTTTCGATAGCCTTCCCAAGTTTGGATTGTTAAATCCTAGGATTATCAAGGGATGGCAGGAATTCGGATTGGTTGGGTGTCGCTGTCGATACAAGCGTTGAGGATGCCATGGTTTATTGTACGTCCTTTCAGAATTTAAACTCTGTGGAGTCTCGATGGTTTATTTATGATCAGGATGTGATCCTTGGAACATCCGGAGGTGAACATCTTGTGAGATGTCTTTTGTATGAATATGTGGCCGTGAGTTGCCCAAATTGAGTTGCAATGATGCGACTGCTCCTTCGATGGAGGAGGTTTGAAAGTGGAAACCAGGTTTGGTATGGGCACACCGTGGTATACTAGTGTTTCCCTCGTAACGATGTATGTTAGACATCGTGAGTCATGATAAGAGATGTCATCGAATGATATCTACGATGGAATCGGGAGCGATTCGAATCCTCGCAGTTTCAGTTGACTAACTACTTTTGGATGATTAGCGTTGAGTTGTGCTGACGCTCTTTGACGTTATGATGGATTTGGAAGTCTATTCCACTCCAGAGTTTGACACAAGGTCAACGTGCTCACGGTTGAGGTGTCATTCAGGATGCGTTCTTACTAGTTGTATTAGAACTAAGGATGACTGTCTGATCTACGGTCGTAAGTATTGGTTGTTTTGCAGTCATGAGGGACTGACTTTTGGGATGAACCGCATCTAGGTACATTTTGCCTCTTGGGTGATATGTTGGTTTTGGTATGTCGCTCTGTTTCAGAGTTTGATGTGAGGTAAGTATCCTCGCGGTTTTTTTTTAAGACGATTCTGATATGGTCAGGAATCGAGGTTATGGCTTCATGTTGTTGTGTAGCCCGGGTGTTACGTGATACACCGGTGCTAATTTCGAGGACGAAATTCTTTTACTGGGGGATATTGTGATGACCAGAGATTATAGATGTTAATTCCGGAGTGTTAATAACCCATAAAGTTGTTTTACGTGGCAATTTGGAGTTTAATCGCGGTGTTGGGCCTTCGGGGATCATTTATTTGGGTAGTTGGGATTGTTGGATCCCGAGGTTGAGATTGTATTCTCATTACGTGTGAAATCTAAGAGTTGGGTTGTTGAAGTGTCTCGGAATCTCGGGTGCTTGGTGTGGGCACCGGTAGGGGGTTTTTGAGTTAGAGAGAGAATTTTTGAAAACGAATGATTTTTAATGAATCATGATGTATTTGTGGGGCTATTAGTATTTCGGGGTATTTTTGCTATAAATACCAGTTGAACCCGAGATTTTTAATTTAGAAACCATTTTCTTCCTCACCTGGCCGTCTCTCTCCCCGCGCACCTGCATCCCGTTTTTCCCCAAACCCTCGCAGCTTCAAGCGCCGCGCCCGCCGCCATCCGGCCGCCGTTCGGAGCGTGCGACCCGCCACCGGCTTCGTCTCATCGAGGCGCAGCTATCCCCTCCGGCAATTGAGAGTTTCGTCGCGTTTTGAAGTCGGATTTTGCAGGAAAGCGCCGATCCCCAATTCCTAGGGTTCATCGATTTCGAACGTTTTACTTCCGATTTTCGATTGGGTAACCTCCCTTACCCCTTTTTCGTCATTATCGTGTATTTCACTGCTAATTTTGGGTGGATTTGGTTCGAATTTCTTGCTGTTGGGCGTGAGGTTTTGGCTCAAAAATTGTTGCTTTAATGGTTCGAATTTGAGGCTGTTTGTGTGGGGTTTATGTTCGAATTTTGGGGGTTTTTGGCAAGGGGTGATGGTTCTTGCTATTGATAGATTTAATTCATGTTTAGATGAATTATGGTGTTTAGTTTGGGTTCAATTTGTGTTGTGAAGGTTCGAAAATTTGTGGGGTGTTCTTGAGCAATTTTCGATAATGGTTAATTGTCGTGTGTTGACAATATTTTTGAGGGTTATGGGTGTGCTTGAGCATGTGTTGCATGTTCGTAAATAATGGTGAATTATTTATCGTGTTAGCACATCGTTCCTCGGAGCATGGAACTCGAGCAAGGTTTGGCTCGGACTTCGGAGATTAAGGTACGTGCGACGTACGAGCATTACTATATAGTAGAGCATTTTTGAAATGCATAATGTATTTGATTGCATTGAATAATTGTGCATGAGGTTATATATATATGTGTTGAGAAGCTATGAGGTGACCCAATCTTGACATCGCCGCCACAAGCGTGGGTGATACTAGAGTAGTATGACCTTATAAGAGATATGGGGTACTGGGTTTATATGACTATTGTAGGGCATTTGAGATGCCTGAGAATGATCGTGGAATCATGTATTCGTTATGAGACATGTGAGATGTCTAAGTATAATGGAGAATTTGTAAAATAAATGCTAGGCATTTGAGCTATCTGTGATTGGTAGCAAAGTTGAAAATCAGTATTAGATATCGAGATATCTATGTTTGTATGTATAATGAATTTGGAATCATTAATTATTGATACTTGAGAATTAGGCATTGTAAGGACCCCAAGCCCTTAATCCTTGATTAGTGTATTAACCACTATGTGTGGCACATGCTTTCAATAAAAGTCAATCGGGAAGCTCAGATGATACTTTATCATTTCATGGCAATTACAAAAAAATTCCTTTAACACTCAATGTTATAAGGTCATCAGTCTAACAACGAAATAGACTCACAAAGTTCGCCCAATATCATCCCTTTTTGCCACTTTTCACATTGTGGACTTTTATAAACATTGGGGCAGAGTCTCCCCATAAATAGAGCTATCCCGAAATAGAAGCACAACACATAATATAATTCCCGGCCAGGGAAAACATAATACTCATCAGAAAGCAGTAATACCAAGTAAATTCCCAGCCAGGGAAGACACCACACATATGACGACATAAATGGGTCTCAACACCCACATAATACACTAACGACTCTCATATCATTAGCAATTCTACCACAATTGCATGCAACATATAATGAAAGAGAGGAAGGCTCATGCCTATATATACAACCCATATACAAGAATGTCCGTGCTCACATGCGAGCATCATAAATGTGTATATAAACCTCGGGTGTATATAAGTACTCTATACGATACCGTGCTCCATCAAGCCCTGGTACCACGATCCTGTGAGTACGTCCAATCAACAGCTCGAGCTCAGCTCCACAGCCATCGATGCACCTGTTCACCTGCCCCAACAGAGACAGCCCCCAACGGGGTGAGCATACCAATACACAAAATCTCATAATCACAATAATGAAATTCATAATTTACAACACAAGTAAATATTAATGAATTTTAAATGATACTCCCTGGATGGCAACATCCTCATCCGGGATTCCGTGTACTGTCCCTGTTCTCACAATCATCAAACTCATCAAATCTCATAAATCAGTAAATCAACACATTGATTTAACCCATTGCATGCCTAGTTCTCGAATATCAATAATTATGATTCCAAGTTCATCATTCATGCAAAAGTAGATATCTCAATATCTAACACTGATTTCATAGCCTCGCTATTAATCATAAATGAATTAAATGCCTAACATTTATTTTACAAATTTTCCATTATACCTAGACATCTCAAATGTCTTATAATGAAAACATGATCCCACGATCATTCTCAGGCATCTCAAATGCCCAGGCATCTCAAATGCCCTACAATAGTCATATACATCAGGTACCCCATATAACTTATGAGAGTTACACTACTCTAGTGTCACGTGCGCCCCTGACGGCGATATCAAGATTAGGTCGCTTCATAGCTTCTCAACACATATAAATAATCCTCATGCAACACATATAAATAATCCTCGTGCAACACATATAAATAATCCTCGTGCAACACATATAAATAATCCTCGTGCACGATTATTCAATAAAATCAAAATACATTATGCATTCACAAATGCTCTAATATGTAGTAATGCTCGTACGTCGCACGTACCTTAAATCTCCGAAGTCCGAGCCAAACCTTGCTCGAGTTCCATGCCCCGAGGAACGATGTGCTAACACGATAAATTAATTCACAATTAATTACGAACATGCAACTCATGCTCAAGCACACCCATAACCCTCAAAAATATTGTCAACACAAGACAATAAACCAATATCGAAAATCGCTCAAGAATACCCCACAAATTCTCGAACCTTCACAACACAAATCGAACCCATTAAATACCATAATTCATCTCACATATGAATTAATCAATCCATAGCATGAGTAATCATCCCACATGCCAAAAACCCCCAAATTTTCGAATTTCAAGCCCTAAATTCGAACTCAATTAAGCATCAACAATACATCTACTCATGTAATAAATGACCCATAACAAGAATCGTCACAACCCTGCCAAAACCCCCAAATTCGAACCCATTTCATGCACACATTCGAAATTCGAACCAACCCTCACGAATCGAGCTGACATTTCGAACCAATCCAACACAAAATAGCAGGGAAATACACAAAAGCATGAAAAAGGGGGTTAGGAAGGTTACCCAAACGAAATCGGAAGAAATCGGACGAAAAATCGAAGAACCCTAACTTTTGGGGATCGACGCATTCCAGCCAAATTCGAACGAGAAACGCGACGAAACCTTCAATTGACGGAGGGGAAAGGAGCGCCTCGCCGAGACGACGCCGGTGACAGGTCGCACGCGCCGAACGGCGGCCGGACGGCGGCGGGCGCACGGCCTGAAGCCGCGGGGCAGGGGAGGCGACGGGAAATCGCGCGGACGGGAAAGAGAGAGGAAGGAGAGGGCTGAAATGAAATTATTTCGGAAATTTTGGGTTCAAATGGTATTTATAGCAAAAATACCCCGAAAAAATAATAGCCCCACAAATACATCATGATTCCTTAAAAATCATCTGTTTTCAAAAACTCTCTCTCTAACACCAAAACCCCCTACCGGTGCTCACACAGCACCCGAGATCCCGAGACACATTAAAAAACCCAACTCTTAGGTTTTACACCGCAATGTGAATACAATCTCAACCTCTGGATCCAACGATCCCAACTACCCAATTAAACGAGTCCAACTCCTCGACTAAATTCCAAATCGCCACGTAAAACCACTTTAGGGATTATTAACACTACGGGATTAACACCTATAATCCCTGGTCATCACAATATCCCCCACTAAAAGAATTTCGTCCTCGAAATTAGCACTGGTGTATCACATAACACCCAGGCTACACAACAACATGAAGCCAGAACCTCGATTCTTGACCATATCAGAATCGTATAAATAAACGCAAGGGTACCTACCTCGCATCAACTCTGAAACAAGGCGACTTACCAATACCAACATATCACCCAAGAGGTAAAACGTACCTCGATGCGGGTCATCCAAAAAGTCAGTCCCTCATGACTGCAACACAACCGATACTTACGACTGTAGATCGGACAGTCACCTTAGTTCTAACACAACTAGTAAGAACGCAACCTGAATGACACCTCAACCGTGAAAAACGTCGACCTCGTGTCAAACTCTGGAGTGGAATAGACTTCCAAATCCATCATAACGTCAAAGAGCGTCAGCACAACTCAACGCTAATAATCCAAAAGCAGTTAATCAACTGAAACTGCAAGGATTCGAATCGCTCCCGATTCTATCGTAGATATCATCCAATGATATCTTTACTATGACTCACGATGTCTAACATACATCATTACGAGGAAAACACTAGCATTCCACGGTATACACATACCAAACCTGGTCCCCACTATATAGACCACCTCCATCCAAGGATCAGTTGCACCCTCTGCAACTCGGATCGGGCAACTCACGGCCACCGATCCACACAAAAGACATCTCACAAGATGTTCACCTCCGGATATCCCAAGAACCACATCCTGGTCGTAATAAACAATCGAGACTCCATAGAGTTTCAAAATTCTGAAAGGGCATGCAATAAACCCATTGCATCCTCAACGCTTGTGTCGTTAGCGACACCCAACAAATCCGAAATTCCTGCCATGGAGATTCCCAATCTCAAGGTGTTCCATATCTCTCATCAGAGATTTAACCATCCTAAAATAGCATAACTCTATGCTTGACAGAAAGGAAATCAATAACTGGCATCCGTATACTCACCGGTATACCTGCCTAAGTATTGGCATCGCATGCATACTCAATGTACTTGGCTCGGGTATCTACAACATACACCTAAGCCCCAAACACTACTGTCAATCCTGAGTCATTCCCATCCAATGGAGAATGAAAATCGACGATTAATAACACGGCGTGATTCTCAAAATCAACATCACATGTACCAACTTACCGAATCTTTCAAGATTCCCAAATAGGTATAGTACTACCCCCCCCCCCCCCCCCCCCCCCCCCCCCCTTCCTCACAAGGGAAGTGCCATCGAACTCGAGATCCACTAGTCTCGAACCACTGTTCGGAAAAACTGGATACAATAACACCCATTGCATCCCAAATACACGAATTCCTTCAGATCGAGTCAACAACGACTTGATGACTCTCTTGTTGGTACTCCAACATCCTGAGCTGTCCCAGACAAGTCTCACCAAGATTAAACATAAACGTATACACGTTTCAGTGAGGCATGCACAACCTCAACCTCAAATGACATGGTGACTACTAGAGTCCACCACAATCCCCATCGTATCACCTTACGATTTGCCAAAATTGGTTCCAACGAGCATTATAACAGCTCTAGCAAGCCCATCATGGTGCTACACACACGCGGCAGACAACCTAGTCTCTGCCTCTTTAGGTTTACCTCAAACCTACCAACAAGACGGATGCTTCCGTACGGCACACCATACCGTGGGAAGAAATCAATAGAGTAGTGGGTCTGAACCCAACGTTCCTCTAATGCCGATACACCCTGGACACTCCAATGTCCCTATGTACTTAACATAACCTGATCCTACTCCCTTAGGACTCATCCTACACCCTCATGGGTGGTGTGACCATGTCTACCACATGTCACATCGACAGAAAGCGAGTAATATCCTCATGATTACTCCTGTCGTCAAAACACATGGCCAAGAGCCATTCCAACGAGCATACCTCTAGGGTATCACCACTCGTAAAATGATCACCCCAAACGTAAGCTGCGGTACAATCACATGTACAGCGCATCCATCCATTACTCGAGCAACCCGCTCGGTATAAGGGTCACGTCAATCGGTGACGCACACACCACCTTGTGCCCGACACCGGCACCCAAGGCATACCACTGAATACGTATACTCAACGCATCATTTATCGTAACGATGATGCATGTCTAATAAGACATCTCCTACACCATCGTCCTCGTCATCCCATGACGACACATGCCAACTCATGGCATCCAAGGTATTGTCAACTAGTGACGATACATGTCATCCACCATCATGCTAATAAAATAGGCATAATAAAACATGTATATCAACGCATGCCAGATACAATAAAGCTAATAGAATAGCAATATCTCATACCTCATCGCTAACAATATAGCGGCATACCTGTCTCCGTCGCTCAATAATAGTGCGTAATCAGCACCCATCGCTCGAAGGCGGCAAAATCCTGTGCTGAGTACATAGCGGCACAATCCCTCGCTATAGAATCGACGGCATGACACCTCGTCATATAATAAGTGGCATGAAACCTCGCTATACACCTGAGCATGAATCATCGTCCACATAATAGCGGAAAGAGGCATCGCTATCTATATATACGGCGGCACGAATCATCACCAATAATCACAAAGAGGTGAATCATCATCATCGACACAGCGGAACACATCACCGCTATCATCCGTGTCCGGCGGTATAAACCATCGCCAATCAATATAGCGGAATGAACCGTCGCTATAAATACACCTGGCGGAATGAACCCTCGCAAATCAATATAGCGGAATGAACCGTCGCTATAAATACACCTGGCGGAATGAACCCTCGCCAATCAATATAGCGGAATGAACCGTCGCTATAAATACACCTGGCGGAATGAACCCTCGCAAATCAATATAGCGGAATGAACCGTCGCTATAAATACACCTGGCGGAATGAACCCTCGCCAATCAATATAGCGGAATGAACCGTCGCTATAAATACACCTGGCGGAATGAACCCTCGCCAATCAATATAGCGGAATGAACCGTCGCTATAAATACAAATCGACACAGCGGGACACATCACCGCTATCATCCGTGTCATCACAATGAAATGAATATAATCGACACAACGGGACACATCACCGCTATCATCCGTGTCATCACAATGAAATGAATATAATCGACACAACGGGACACATCACCGCTATCATCCGTGTCATCACAATGGAATGAATAAAATCGACACAGCGGGACACATCACCGCTATCATCCGTGTCATCACAATGGAATGAATATAATCGACACAGCGGGACACATCACCGCTATCATCCGTGTCATCACAATGAAATGAATATAATCGACACAACGGGACACATCACCGCTATCATCCGTGTCATCACAATGGAATGAATAAAATCGACACAGCGGGACACATCACCGCTATCATCCGTGTCATCACAATGGAATGAATATAATCGACACAGCGGGACACATCACCGCTATCATCCGTGTCATCACAATGGAATGAATATAATCGACACAGCGGGACACATCACCGCTATCATCCGTGTCATCACAATGAAATGAATATAATCGACACAACGGGACACATCACCGCTATCATCCGTGTCATCACAATGGAATGAATATAATCGACACAGCGGGACACATCACCGCTATCATCCGTGTCATCACAAAGGAATGAATCATCATCCTCGACACAGCGGAATACATCACCGCTATCATCCGTGTCATCACAAAGGAATGAATCATCATCCTAACAAGCGGCATCTCATCCTCGCTTCTTCATACAAGCGGTATCTCATCCTCGCTTCGTATGGTATACCCCGCCTCAATGTGCAAGCGAGCCTCCCCCCTCCCGCTCCACATTTAGCGGTATAAACATAAGTATAAAAATTCTCACTGTGATAAGTAAGACTCCTGGAATGTAAAATCATCATTCCTTTTTATACTCCATATTTCCTGTAACCTGCAACCATCATGGTTAGCAACAATAGCCATATACGCTATGCATCACACATCCATATTTGCAACCACTTGCAAGTCAATACGTATACCAAGACATGTTACCTCGGAAATATCCCATTACCTGATTCTCTCACAATAATCAGATTCCTTGGCACGTAACATACGGAGTGCCAGACATTACCACTAATGTCATCATATCGCGTCGCACACGATTCCTGCAATCACACTGATTAGCAACACCACTTTTCATATCAGAAAAAGCACATAAACAACTAGTTGTGTCATACAACATTAATGCCATCATGCATAAGTATGTGCTATCAATAAATTCTTAGGCCCTTAACAGCCCCAATGAGCAACCACTGCTCTGATACCACTAATGTAAGGACCCCAAGCCCTTAATCCTTGATTAGTGTATTAACCACTATGTGTGGCACATGCTTTCAATAAAAGTCAATCGGGAAGCTCAGATGATACTTTATCATTTCATGGCAATTACAAAAAAATTCCTTTAACACTCAATGTTATAAGGTCATCAGTCTAACAACGAAATAGACTCACAAAGTTCGCCCAATATCATCCCTTTTTGCCACTTTTCACATTGTGGACTTTTATAAACATTGGGGCAGAGTCTCCCCATAAATAGAGCTATCCCGAAATAGAAGCACAACACATAATATAATTCCCGGCCAGGGAAAACATAATACTCATCAGAAAGCAGTAATACCAAGTAAATTCCCAGCCAGGGAAGACACCACACATATGACGACATAAATGGGTCTCAACACCCACATAATACACTAACGACTCTCATATCATTAGCAATTCTACCACAATTGCATGCAACATATAATGAAAGAGAGGAAGGCTCATGCCTATATATACAACCCATATACAAGAATGTCCGTGCTCACATGCGAGCATCATAAATGTGTATATAAACCTCGGGTGTATATAAGTACTCTATACGATACCGTGCTCCATCAAGCCCTGGTACCACGATCCTGTGAGTACGTCCAATCAACAGCTCGAGCTCAGCTCCACAGCCATCGATGCACCTGTTCACCTGCCCCAACAGAGACAGCCCCCAACGGGGTGAGCATACCAATACACAAAATCTCATAATCACAATAATGAAATTCATAATTTACAACACAAGTAAATATTAATGAATTTTAAATGATACTCCCTGGATGGCAACATCCTCATCCGGGATTCCGTGTACTGTCCCTGTTCTCACAATCATCAAACTCATCAAATCTCATAAATCAGTAAATCAACACATTGATTTAACCCATTGCATGCCTAGTTCTCGAATATCAATAATTATGATTCCAAGTTCATCATTCATGCAAAAGTAGATATCTCAATATCTAACACTGATTTCATAGCCTCGCTATTAATCATAAATGAATTAAATGCCTAACATTTATTTTACAAATTTTCCATTATACCTAGACATCTCAAATGTCTTATAATGAAAACATGATCCCACGATCATTCTCAGGCATCTCAAATGCCCAGGCATCTCAAATGCCCTACAATAGTCATATACATCAGGTACCCCATATAACTTATGAGAGTTACACTACTCTAGTGTCACGTGCGCCCCTGACGGCGATATCAAGATTAGGTCGCTTCATAGCTTCTCAACACATATAAATAATCCTCATGCAACACATATAAATAATCCTCGTGCAACACATATAAATAATCCTCGTGCAACACATATAAATAATCCTCGTGCAACACATATAAATAATCCTCGTGCACGATTATTCAATAAAATCAAAATACATTATGCATTCACAAATGCTCTAATATGTAGTAATGCTCGTACGTCGCACGTACCTTAAATCTCCGAAGTCCGAGCCAAACCTTGCTCGAGTTCCATGCCCCGAGGAACGATGTGCTAACACGATAAATTAATTCACAATTAATTACGAACATGCAACTCATGCTCAAGCACACCCATAACCCTCAAAAATATTGTCAACACAAGACAATAAACCAATATCGAAAATCGCTCAAGAATACCCCACAAATTCTCGAACCTTCACAACACAAATCGAACCCATTAAATACCATAATTCATCTCACATATGAATTAATCAATCCATAGCATGAGTAATCATCCCACATGCCAAAAACCCCCAAATTTTCGAATTTCAAGCCCTAAATTCGAACTCAATTAAGCATCAACAATACATCTACTCATGTAATAAATGACCCATAACAAGAATCGTCACAACCCTGCCAAAACCCCCAAATTCGAACCCATTTCATGCACACATTCGAAATTCGAACCAACCCTCACGAATCGAGCTGACATTTCGAACCAATCCAACACAAAATAGCAGGGAAATACACAAAAGCATGAAAAAGGGGGTTAGGAAGGTTACCCAAACGAAATCGGAAGAAATCGGACGAAAAATCGAAGAACCCTAACTTTTGGGGATCGACGCATTCCAGCCAAATTCGAACGAGAAACGCGACGAAACCTTCAATTGACGGAGGGGAAAGGAGCGCCTCGCCGAGACGACGCCGGTGACAGGTCGCACGCGCCGAACGGCGGCCGGACGGCGGCGGGCGCACGGCCTGAAGCCGCGGGGCAGGGGAGGCGACGGGAAATCGCGCGGACGGGAAAGAGAGAGGAAGGAGAGGGCTGAAATGAAATTATTTCGGAAATTTTGGGTTCAAATGGTATTTATAGCAAAAATACCCCGAAAAAATAATAGCCCCACAAATACATCATGATTCCTTAAAAATCATCTGTTTTCAAAAACTCTCTCTCTAACACCAAAACCCCCTACCGGTGCTCACACAGCACCCGAGATCCCGAGACACATTAAAAAACCCAACTCTTAGGTTTTACACCGCAATGTGAATACAATCTCAACCTCTGGATCCAACGATCCCAACTACCCAATTAAACGAGTCCAACTCCTCGATTAAATTCCAAATCGCCACGTAAAACCACTTTAGGGATTATTAACACTACGGGATTAACACCTATAATCCCTGGTCATCACAGGCATGCTATGAGTTAAATCAATGTGTTGATTTACTGATTTATGAGATTTGATGGGTTTGATGATTGTGAGAACAGGGACGGTAGACAGAATCCCGGATGAGGATGTTGCCATCCAGGGAGTATCATTTAAAATTCATTAGTATTTACTTGTGTTGTAAATTATGAATTTCATTATTGTGATTATGGGATTTTGTGTATTGGTATGCTCACCCCGTTGGGGGCTGTCTCTGTTGGGGCAGGTGAACAGGTACATCGATGGCTTTGGAGTTGAACTCGAGCTGTTGATTGGATGTACTTCCAGGATCGTGGTACCAGGGCTTGATGGAGCAGGGTATCGTACATAGTACTTATATATATACCGAGGGTTATATACACATTTATGATGCTCGCATGTGAGCACGATTATACTTGTATATGGGTTGTATATAAAGGCATGAGCATTTCTCTCTTTCATTCTATGTTGCATGCAATTAGTGGTAGAATTGCTAAATGATTTGAGAGCCATTAGTGTATTATGCGGGTGTTGAAACCCACTTTAGTTGTCTTATTGTGTGGTGTCTTCCCTGGCTGTGAATTTACTTAGTGTTCTGTATTTCTGTTGAGTATTGTGTTTTCCCTGGCCGGGAATTATGTTGTGTTGTGCTTTCATTTCGGGATAGCTCTATTTATGGGGAGACTCTGCCCAAATTTTTATAAAAGTCCACAATGTAAGAAGTGGTGTAATGGGGATGGAAATGGGCGGAATCCATGAGTCTATTGTTGGTAGAGATGATCTTAATGTTGAATATTAAAGAAATTTTGTAATTGACATTCAATGGTAATGTATCATCTGTGTTTCCCGATTGACTTTATTGAAAGCATGTGCCACACATAATGATTAATACACTAATCAAGGGTTAAGGGCTTGTCCTTACATAATGTGATGTTTAATTAACACATAATGATTAATTTGCGTAAACAGCGGAAGATTTATTTCAAGTGTCCTGTCAAATGGCCCTAAAATTTTTTTAGCTTTTAGGTGATACATATATAATGATACTGAAAATATTAAATTACAGTTTCCCAATTCAACATGTTACTCATCACATAAGCAAGTATATAACCAACCATTAATAGAATACTTAAAATACATATACTCGGGGCATACCCCGGTAATTTAAAATGTAACGAAAAGTACTCTAACAATTACTGGGACTCAAAACATAAAACACAAACCCGCGCTCGCTCTCAAGGAGCTCTGGTATTCATCGATGCTTCATCTCGAGCATCCGTAGTACGTTCACCTGCACCACCTGTCATTCCCATACAACAAAGACATGACATCCCCCGCGAAGGGGGTCAGAACCCAGTACGAGAAATAAATAGATCATGTCAAGAATGACAAAGTATCATTTAATGCATATCATGTATGAATGCGATGTATGAATGGGCATAAAGAATCAAATCTCAGGATACCAATATCAAAGTCCAAAGGAAGGTATCATCAATCAACATCAGTTCGAGCAGAGGGTGACAACACACACACACTTTGCGCTAGGAGGTCATCCTGTGTTGTGCTCGTCATCCCTCGTGTCTAGGTCCGGTAGCAACGCGCGTGACTACAGTCGCTACCTATACTGCCTGTTATCGTCGTGCCCGTCGTCCCTGATACTCAGAGTAAATCAACTCAGTGGTCAACACGGATATCAAATAAATGGATAGATCAATATGATATGCCCATGAATCATATATGCATCATATTACATGTGCAACTCATATGTCATGCAATCTCATGTGAAAATAAATACATATCATGTAATTCACATATCATGTACTACAATGTATCTCAACATGTCATATACTCACATAAGAATCATATAGTAACAATTAAATCATAGAAATCTATTAATGAATTGTAAAATCATACAATAATATCATTACACGTCTTTGTCAGACGTCATGATAAAACTCATTTCTGCGACCTCAGAACCCAAGCTAATCTACCGAGTACTCCTCAAATCAACCCCGGAATCTACTAACATGGTCATGTAATTTCCAAATAACACTAAGTGTTCAAATAATGAATTGAATCAAATGCAACAACTAAATATTTACCCTTAGCATTTTTCATAAATTTTCAGCTTGACCAATTTTTGTAGAAAATTCACTATTAATTCATATGACGTCCAAATTACCCGATTCTGGTGCTCAAAGTTCAAAAACTCAAAGGGCTTCATTTCTTATCTTATAATGTCAAGCGGATTCCTCCATTTAAAAGTAGTTTAAACACTAAAACCGTAGCCTTTGAAAATCTATTTTTCAGCTTGAGCGATTTTAGTAAAATCGTCAAAGCTTTTTCGTTTCAAATCCAAATGGAGTGATTATAGTGGCAAATTACAGCAAACTCAAAGTACTAAATTTCGTATTTCTAGACGTTTGCCGAAATTCCTAGTCAAAAATACTCAGGAATTCGAAGAACACACTGCATGTGTATTTTCTCCCACATGCAGGGCTCAGAATGAGCAGTTTGTAGGGTCTTCCTACCTTAACATCATATTATACACGTATTATGGACTAAGCATGCATTCATAGCCTCTTAAGGGTTCCGGTTGTAACTTTGAGCTAATAAGATTACGGCCAAAAATGAAATTTCAAACTTAATTAATTACATTCTCAACACGAATGTTAAAGCGATAGAATTATACTACTACTAGAGTAGAGACTATCCAGAAGTCCTGAATCCTAACATCTTTCATGCTCCTCATAGCTCACTGCCTCAACCCGGCCCTTAGTTCTTTAGTCCAAAAGTGTACCTACAGGAACAACCCATCATGAGCATGTATATCGTTACTTAACATCATAAGGCAATGGCATATAAATAAATGCATGAAAATAATTGGTAACGTATACTTCCTGGTTAATTGCCTTAACCCTCTTTGGTTGTCCCTGTTTCATAGCTATGCATATAATCATTGATTCTTGACATGAATGATTAAAATCATCATCTTATATGTGATGACCAGGGATCATAGATGTTAATCCCGTAGTGTTAAAAACCCATAAGTTGTTTTACGTGGCGATTTGAAGTTTAATCGCGATGTTGGGCCTTCTGAGCTCGTTTATTTGAGTAGTTGGGATCGTTGGATCCCGAGGTTGAGATCGTATTCTCATTTCGGTGAAAACCTGTGAGTTGGGTTTTTAGTGTGACTCGGAATCTCGGGTGCTTGGTGTGGGCACCGGTAGGGGGTTTTTGAGTTAGAGAGAGAGTTTTTGAAAACAGATGATTTTTAATGAATCATGATGTATTAGTGGGATATTAGTATTTCGGGGTATTTTTGCTATAAATACCAGTTGAACCCGAGATTTTAATTATCGGAACCATTTTTCCCCACCTCCTCTCTCTCTTCCCGCCCGCGCACTTCTCGATCCCCTTTGACCCCCGCGCGTAAAAGTCGTTCGCCCGCCGCCGTTCGGCGCGTGCCACCCGCCGTTGGAATCGTCTCTTCCAGGCGCTCCTATCCATACCAACAATTCGAAGTTTCGTCGAGAATCGCGTTCGGATTTGCCAGAAAAGCGTAGGGTTCGAAAACTGGAGTTCATCCGATTTTTGGGGCTCGATTTTGGTATGATTTTGGCACGATTATTCTAGTGTTTTTGGGGCGTTTTTAAGCTGATTTTGAGTCGATGATTTCAGACTTTTGTGGTTCGAAATAATTGTTGCATTTAGTTCGAATTTCAGCTCGATTTTCATGAGTTAGGGTTCGAAAAATTGGGGCTTTTGACAAGGAGTGATGATTCTTGTTAGTAATTGATTATTACATGTTTTAGATGTATTATTGATGCTTATTGGGTTCGAATTTAAGGGCTTGAGTTCGAAAATTTGAGGGTTTTTGGCAAGGATGATGATTCTTGCTATTGATGGTTTAATTCACATTTTTTTAGATTATTTATGGTGTTTAATTGGGTTCGATTTGTGAGATAAGGGTTCGAAATTTGTAGGGTGTTCTTGAACAATTTTCGATATTGTCTCATTTGTTCCCTCCCTGCATGTACCCTGCCCCGGGTCTTTTTAAAGGTTAATTGTCGTGTGTTGATAATATTTTGAGGGATATGGGTGTGCTTGAGCATGGGTTGCATGTTCGTAAATAATTGTGAATTATTTATCGTGTTAGCACATCATTCCTCGGGACATGGAACTCGAGCAAGGTTTGGCTCGGACTTCGAGGATTCAAGGTACGTTTAGCGTACGAGCATAGCTTAAATGATGTTTTACAAGTATGATGCATGAATTAAATACATGAAATGTCTTACTATGATGGCACCGGGACTTGGTTACGTTATTTTGATTCACATGATGAAATGCTTGGTGCCGCTATGAAGCGAGCAAATGATGGGTGTGGTCGCTACGGAGCGAACACCAGTAGTGTGACGCTACTTTGAAGTAAGAAATGAAAATGTGGTATTGATTAGATATCTAGGATATCTGTATTTTATTCCCTATTGGTAATGAATAGGAACAGAGACATAGTTAATCAGAGAAGTGATTAACTAGTATCGGAAGTTAAGGAAATCTCATTATGATATCTAGAATTACGATAATTGCTAGATAAAGAAAGATGTTATGAAATGTTGTTAATTCGAAACTGGTTAGGGTTAACCAATATGATGATTAACTGCATATTCAGGATTTGATGATTTATCTGTTTTGAGAACAGGGTTATTACAGGAGTACGCTAGGATGAGGATGATACCATCCAGGAAGTGTCACATATGTTCCACAATATTTACATTTTCGTAAATTATGTATTATGTCATTATGATTATGAAATTGTGGAATTGGTATGCTCACCCCGTTGGGGGCTGTCTCTGTTGGGGGCAGGTGAACAGGTACATCGATGGCTTTGGAGATGAGCTCGAGCTGTTGATTGGATGTAGGATCGTGGTACCAGGGCTTGATGGAGCACGGTATCTTATAGAGTACCTACATATATATATACCCATGATGGTTATACACATATTTATGATGCTCGCATGTGAGCACGATTATACTTGTTTATGGGTTGTATATAAAGGCATGAGCCTTTCTCTCTTTCATTCTATGTTGCATGCAATTAGAGGTAGAATTGCTAAAGATTATGAGAGTCATTGGTGTATTGTGGGTGTTGAAACCCACATTTGTTGCCATATGTGTGGTGTCTTCCCTGGCTGGGAATTTACTTGATATTGCTGCATTCTGATGAGTATTATGTTTTCCCTGGCCGGGAATTATGTTATGTGTTGTACTTTTATTTCCGGATAGCTCTATTTATGGGGAGACTCTGCCCAAATTTTTATAAAAGTCCACAATGAAAAAAAAATGATGTAATGGGCGAACTCCATGAGTCTCTTGTTGTTAGGATGATGAACTTATAACATTGTATGTTAAAGAAAACTTTGTAATTGCCATTCAATGGTAAAGTATCATCTGAGTTTCCCGAATGATTTTATGGAAAGCATGTGCCACACATAATGATTAATACACTAATCAAGGGTTAAGTATATGGGGTCCTTACATTAGTGGTATCAGAGCAGTGGTTGCTCATTGGGGCTGTTGAGGGCCTAGGAAGTTATTGATAGCACATATTTATGCATGATGGCATTAATGTTATACGACATGACTAATTGTTTATGTGCTTTTATGATATGAAAAGTGGTATTGCTAACCATTGTGGTTGCAGGAATCGTGTGGGACACGATAGGATGACATTAATAGTGATGTCTAACACTCTATATGCTACGTGCCAAGGAATCTGATTTTGGAAGAAAATCAGGGAAAAGAAAGATATGACGTATCGTCTGAGGACAGACTGGGTAGACAACCGAACAGTGGAATACTTCGGTATGGTCTCAATTATTATTGAATATACTAATGCGTTTGTTCATGTAATGTTCGAGCAAGGAAGGTACGTAAGAGACGTACGAGCATCGGACGGTAAACCATACCCTTACATATTATGATGATGATGTTTATGATAAGTAAAGTGATATGATGTTTATGATGATGATTATGCTAAATGTAATAGTTAAGCTGATGATGTTTATGCTAAGGTAAAGATGATATGATGTTATGATGATGATTATGATAAGTAAGTTAGTTAGATGATGATGTTTATGATAAGTAAAGATGATATGATGTTTATGATGATGATTATGATAAGTAAGTTATGATGATGATGTTTAGATAAGTAAGATGATATGATGTTTATGATGATGATATGATAAGTAAGTTAAGATGATGATGTTTATGATAAGTAAAGAGTATATGAGTTTATGATGATGATTATGATAAGTAAGTAAAGATGATGATGTTTATGATATGATGATATGATATGTCCGTGATGCTGCTTATGATAAGTCCCGTGATAATGATGATGATGTTTGCTGCCTGCTTAAGATGCTAGTGATGATGATGTTTGATAAGTAAGTTGATGATGTTTATGCTAAGTTTCTGATAAGTGATGTGATTCCCTGATGATATGATGTTTATGCTGATGCTCTGCTCCGATGATGCTGTTGTTTCTGATCCTCCGCTGCTGTTGCTGCTGATTATGCTCCGCTGATGCTGATGCTGCTGTTTCTGCTCCGTCCCGCTGCTCTGCTGTTCTCTGCCGCTCCGTGCTGATGCTGCTGCTGCTGAGTTTTGCTGATGATATGCTCCTGATGCTGATGCTGCGATGATGATGATTCTGACGATGTTTCTGATGCGTATATATGATTGGGTGAGATCCCATGTGGTAAGATGCCACACAATGTTTATGATATGGTAAGACGCCATATGATTGGGTGAGATGCCCATGTGGTAAGATGCCACACAATGTTTATGATATGGTAAGACGCCATATGATTGGGTGAGATGCCCATGTGGTAAGATGCCACACAATGTTTATGATATGGTAAGACGCCATATGATTGGGTGAGATGCCCATGTGGTAAGATGCCACACAATGTTTATGATATGGTAAGACGCCATATGATTGGGTGAGATACCCATGTGGTAAGATGCCACACAATGTTTATGATATGGTAAGACGCCATATGATTGGGTAAGATGCCCATGTGGTAAGATGCCACACGATGATTGTGTTATGGTAAGATGCCATACGACGGGGTAAGATGCCCATATGGTAAGAGGCCATACGATGTCATTATGTGGTAAGACGCCACGGGGTAAGATGCCCATATGGTAAGAGGCCATACAATGTTATTATGTGGTAAGACGCCACGGGGTAAGATGCCCATATGGTAAGAGGCCATACGATGTTATTATGTGGTGAGACGCCACGGGGTAAGATGCCCATATGGTAAGAGGCCATACGATGTTATTATGTGGTAAGACGCCACGGGGTTAGATGCCCATATGGTAAGAGGCCATACGATGTTATTATGTGGTAAGATGCCACAGGGTAAGATGCCCATGTGCATGAATATGAACCAGGGAAAATGAAAAGGAGTTAATGAATAACCAGCAAGCTTACTCAACTATGATTTCGTACATTGACTGTTATATCTATAAGATGATGATGCTATAAGATGATGATGCTTATATGATGATGATGTATAAGATGATGATGCTATGAGATGATGATGCTTATATGATGATGATGTATAAGATGATGATGTTATAAGATGATGATTTTAATCATCCATGTCAAGAATTAATGACTGTATGTATGGCTATTTTACTAGCATGATGATGGATGACATACGTTGATGTACATGGACCGTCACGAGTTGACTGGGTTGTTTAGATGTAATTGTTGACATGTATCGTCACTAGTTGACGATACGTTAGATGCCATGAGTGGGCATGTGTCGTCACGGGATGGCGATGACGATGATGTAGGAGATGTCTTATTAGACATGCATCATCGTTACGATGAACAATGCGTTGAGTATACGTTTTCAGTTGTATGCCTTGGGTGCCAGTGTCGGGCACAAGGTGGTGTGTGCGGCACCGATTGACGTGACCCTTATACCGAGCGGGTTGCTCGAGGAATGGGTGGACGCGCCGTACATGTGATTGTACCGCAGAAATTGTTTGAGGTAATCATATTTCGAATGGTGATACCCTTGAGGTATGCTCGTTGGAATGGCTTTTTGGCCATGTTTTTGACGACAGGAGTAATCGTGGAGGAATTACTCGCTTTCTATTGATATGACATGTGGTAGACATGGTCACACCACCCATGAGGGTGTAGAATGGGTCCTAAGGGAGTAGGATCAGGTTATGTTAAGTACATGGGGACATTGGAGTGTCCAGGGTATATCAGCATTGGAGGAATGTTGGGTAAAGACCCACTACTCCATTGATTTTCTTCCCACAGTATGGTATGCCGTGCGGAAACGTCCATCTCATTGGTAGGTTTGAGGTGAACCTAGAGAGGCAGCAACTAGTTTGTCTGCCGTGTGTGTGCAGCACCAAGAGGGGCTTGTTAGAGCCGTCATACTGCTCGTAGGAACCAAGTGTGGCAAATCGTAAGGTGATACGATGTGGATTGTGGTGGACTCTAGTAGTCACCCTGTCATCGAGGTTGAGGTTGTGCATGCCTCACTGAAACGTGTATACGTTTATGTTTAAATCTTGGTGAGACTTGTCTGGGACAGCTCATGATGTTGAAGTACCAACAAGAGAGTCATCAAGTCGTCGTTGATTCGATCTGGGAATCCATGTATTTGGGATGCAATGGGTTTATTGCATGTCCTTTCAAATTTGAAACTCTGAGGAGTCTCGATTGTTTCTTTATGACCAGGATGTGGTTCTTGGGATATCCGGAGGTGGACATCTTATGAGATATCTTTCGTGTGAATCTATGGCCGTGAGTTGCCCAACTAGAGTTGCAATGATGCGACTGCTCCTTCGATAGAGGAGGTTTGGAAGTGGAAACCAGGTTTGGTATGTGTACACCGTGGTGTACTGATGTTTCCCTTGTAACGATGTATGTTAGACATCGTGAGTCATGATAAGAGATGTCAATGGATGATATCTACGATGGAATCGGGAGCGATTCGAATCCTTGCAGTTTCAGTTGACTAACTGCTTTTGGATTATTAGCGTTGAGTTGTGCTGACGCTCTTTGACGTTATGATGGATTTGGAAGTCTATTCCACTCCAGAGTTTGACACGAGGTCAACGTTCTCACGGTTGAGGTGTCATTTAGGATGCGTTCATACTAATTGTATTAGAACTAAGGATGACTGTCCGACCTACAGCCGTAAGTATTGGTTGTTTTGCAGTCATGAAAGGCTGACTTTTAGGATGACCCGCATTGAGGTACGTTTTGCCTCTTGGGTGATATGTTGGTTTTGGTATGTCGCTCTGTTTCAGAGTTGATGTGAGGTAAGTATCCTCGCGTTTATTAATACGATTCTGATATGGTCAAGAATCGAAGTTATGGCTTCATGTTGTTGTGTAGACTGGGTGTTATGTGATACACCGGTGCTAATTTCGAGGACGAAATTCTTTTAGTGGGGGATATTGTGATGACCAGGGATCATAGATGTTAATCCCGTAGTGTTAAAAATCCCTAAAGTTGTTTTACGTGGCGATTTGAAGTTTAATCGCGATGTTGGGCCTTCTGAGCTCGTTTATTTGAGTAGTTGGGATCGTTGGATCCCGAGGTTGAGATCGTATTCTCATTTCGGTGAAAACCTATGAGTTGGGTTTTTAGTGTGACTCGGAATCTCGGGTGCTTGGTGTGGGCACCGGTAGGGGGTTTTTGAGTTAGAGAGAGAGTTTTTGAAAACAGATGATTTTTAATGAATCATGATGTATTTGTGGGGATATTAGTATTTCGGGGTATTTTTGCTATAAATACCAGTTGAACCCGAGATTTTAATTATCGGAACCATTTTTCCCCACCTCCTCTCTCTCTTCCCGCCCGCGCACTTCTCGATCCCCTTTGACCCCCGTGCGTAAAAGTCGTTCGCCCGCCGCCGTTCGGCGCGTGCCACTCGCCATTGGAATCGTCTCTTCCAGGCGCTCATATCCATACCAACAATTCGAAGTTTCGTCGAGAATCGCGTTCGGATTTGCCAGAAAAGCGTAGGGTTCGAAAACTGGAGTTCATCCGATTTTTGGGGCTCGATTTTGGTATGATTTTGGCACGATTATTCTAGTGTTTTTGGGGCGTTTTTAAGCTGATTTTGAGTCGATGATTTCAGACTTTTGTGGTTCGAAATAATTGTTGCATTTAGTTCGAATTTCAGCTCGATTTTCATGAGTTAGGGTTCGAAAAATTGGGGCTTTTGACAAGGAGTGATGATTCTTGTTAGTAATTGATTATTACATGTTTTAGATGTATTATTGATGCTTATTGGGTTCGAATTTAAGGGCTTGAGTTCGAAAATTTGGGGGTTTTTGGCAAGGATGATGATTCTTGCTATTGATGGTTTAATTCACATTTTTTTAGATGATTTATGTGTTTAATTGGGTTCGATTTGTGAGATAAGGGTTCGAAATTTGTAGGGTGTTCTTGAACAATTTTCGATATTGTCTCATTTGTTCCCTCCCTGCATGTACCCTGCCCCGGGTCTTTTTAAAGGTTAATTGTCGTGTGTTGATAATATTTTGAGGGATATGGGTGTGCTTGAGCATGGGTTGCATGTTCGTAAATAATTGTGAATTATTTATCGTGTTAGCACATCATTCCTCGGGACATGGAACTCGAGCAAGGTTTGGCTCGGACTTCGAGGATTCAATGTACGTTTAGCGTACGAGCATAGCTTAAATGATGTTTTACAAGTATGATGCATGAATTAAATACATGAAATGTCTTACTATGATGGCACCGGGACTTGGTTACGTTATTTTGATTCACATGATGAAATGCTTGGTGCCGCTATGAAGCGAGCAAATGATGGGTGTGGTCGCTACGGAGCGAACACCAGTAGTATGACGCTACTTTGAAGTAAGAAATGAAAATGTGGTATTGATTAGATATCTAGGATATCTGTATTTTATTCCCTATTGGTAATGAATAGGAACAGAGACGTAGTTAATCAGAGAAGTGATTAACTAGTATCGGAAGTTAAGGAAATCTCATTATGATATCTAGAATTACGATAATTGCTAGATAAAGAAAGATGTTATGAAATGTTGTTAATTCGAAACTGGTTAGGGTTAACCAATATGATGATTAACTGCATATTCAGGATTTGATGATTTATTTGTTTTGAGAACAGGGTTATTACAGGAGTACGCTAGGATGAGGATGATACCATCCAGGAAGTGTCACATATGTTCCACAATATTTACATTTTCGTAAATTATGTATTATGTCATTATGATTATGAAATTGTGGAATTGGTATGCTCACCCCGTTGGGAGCTGTCTCTGTTGGGGGCAGGTGAACAGGTACATCGATGGCTTTGGAGATGAGCTCGAGCTGTTGATTGGATGTACTCTCAGGATCGTGGTACCAGGGCTTGATGGAGCACGGTATCTTATAGAGTACCTACATATATATATACCCATGATGGTTATACACATATTTATGATGCTCGCATGTGAGCACGATTATACTTGTTTATGGGTTGTATATAAAGGCATGAGTCTTTCTCTCTTTCATTCTATGTTGCATGCAATTAGAGGTAGAATTGCTAAAGATTATGAGGGTCATTGGTGTATTGTGGGTGTTGAAACCCACTTTTGTTGCCATATGTGTGGTGTCTTCCCTGGCTGGGAATTTACTTGATATTGCTGCATTCTGATGAGTATTATGTTTTCCCTGGCCGGGAATTATGTTATGTGTTGTACTTTTATTTCGGGATAGCTCTATTTATGGGGAGACTCTGCCCAAATTTTTATAAAAGTCCACAATGAAAAAAAAATGATGTAATGGGCGAACTCCATGAGTCTCTTGTTGTTAGGATGATGAACTTATAACATTGTATGTTAAAGAAAACTTTGTAATTGCCATTCAATGGTAAAGTATCATCTGAGTTTCCCGAATGATTTTATGGAAAGCATGTGCCACACATAATGATTAATACACTAATCAAGGGTTAAGTATATGGGGTCCTTAGATTATAATATCATCATCATGTAAGCATCATCATCTTATAGCATCATCATCGTATATCATCATCATCATATAAGCATCGTCATTTTATAGCATCATCATCTTATAAGCATCATCATCTTATAGCATCATCATCTTATAACATCATCATCTTATACATTATCATCTTATAACATCATCATCATATAGCATCATCATCATATAGCATAATCATCGTATAGCATCATCATCATATAGCTTCATCATCTTATAACGTCATCATCTTATAACATCATCATCATTTAAGCATCATAACAACATACAACAATAAATGTACGAAGTCTCGGTTAAGTAACTTGCGGGTTATTTGTTAACTTCTTTTTGTTAACCTGACTTACCTTCATGCACATGGGCATCTTACCCCGTGGTATCTTACCACACAATAACATCGTATGGCCTCTTACCATATGGGCATCTTACCCCGTGGCATCTTACCACATATAACATCGTATGGCATCTTACCATATGGGCATCTTACCACACATAACATAGTATGGCATCTTACCATATGGGCATCTTACCCCGTGGCATCTTACCACATATAACATCGTATGGCATCTTACCATATGGGCATCTTACCCCGTGCCATCTTACCACATATAACATCGTATGGCATCTTACCATATGGGCATCTTACCCCGTGGCATCTTACCACACATAACATAGTATGGCATCTTACCACATATAACATCGTATGGCATCTTACCATATGGGCATCTTACCCCGTGGCATCTTACCACATAATGACATCGTATGGCCTCTTACCATATGGGTATCTTACCCCATATAACATCGTATGGCATCTTACCATATGGGCATCTTACCCCGTGGCATCTTACCACATTATAACATTGTATGACATCTTACCATATGGGCATACACATCGTATAACATTATTATAAACTTACTTATCACAATCATCATCATAAACTTACTTATCATTATCATCATCGTAAACATCATCATCATAAACTTCATCATCATAAACTTACTTATCATAATCATCATCGTAAACATCATCATCATAAACTTATGCAATTAATACATAGTCATAGTTAGGAGGGTGTTACCGTCCGATGCCCGTACGCTTCTTACGTACCTTAATTCCCAAAATGGAGAAGTCGGGGGACTTTATCTCCTTGAAGTCGTGGGCACCTGGGATGGTTCTACATAACCATACAAATTGATATTAGAAGCTAAATATAGTCCAATATCCAAAAATCCCACATGAAATCAAAAATCCCCCTTTTTACAGCTCGCGATCGATCGCTGCCCAGGCGCGATCGATCGCGAGATCACACTGGACGAGGGGCAAAAATTCTCTTCTTGGCGATCGATCGCCACTTTTGGCGCGATCGATCGCCAGTCTCGCCGATCGATCGCCCAAGAGTGGCGATCGATCGCCAAATGCTACTGGCGGACACTGGAGGCTCGCGATCGATCGCCAAGAACGGGCGATCGATCGCCGAGTGCTGTACTCCGAAATTTCGCCATTAATGCTCATTTTTCAAGCTCCTCCTCATGCCACCCAAAACCAAACTTCCTCACAACTTCAATAACATCATAACCCACTAAAACCCACATAAAACACTTCAAAAATCATACCCCAACCATAAACAACACATACCCAAACAAACCCACATAAAACATCAAAAACTTAACCCATTTCAACACCAAACATCATAAAACTTATAGGAATGGTTCCATACCTCTTGTAGGCTCCAAATACTAGCAAAGATCACACAAACAAAGTTTTTGTGGAACTTTTCTTCTCCTCTTTTGGTGGAACTCGAAAATGGGAGGGTTTG
This sequence comes from Haberlea rhodopensis, assembly GCA_907163345.1. Lineage (NCBI taxonomy): Eukaryota > Viridiplantae > Streptophyta > Magnoliopsida > Lamiales > Gesneriaceae > Haberlea > Haberlea rhodopensis. The sequence continues at coordinate 1,047,417 of CAJQUN010000186.1, forward strand.
GGGTTGGGAAGTGATTTTGGGGATTTTTAATAAAGTGAAAGGTATAGAGGGGTTAAAGTGGTGGGTAAGGGATTAAAAGGGGTTGTCTTATCTTAATTTTAAGAAATGTACCCCAAACTTAACATGATGTATAAAATACTCTACTTGGTATTTTAAAAGCATTTTACAACAATGCTCTAAACTTCATTTAAAAATCACATCTTCCTCATATTAATAATTAACACAATTAAATCATGTTAACATCTTAATACCCAACATATAAATTCATTATCACATGATTCATCATATAAACATAATTAATGCCTTACTTGCAATTAATTAATTTCGGGGCATTACATTACTCCCCTACTTACAAGATTTCGTCCTCGAAATCGCATGCACTTACCCAAAAGAAACTAAGCATAAATCATACCAGAAAATAGTTTCGGGTAATGCTGCATCATATGCCGCTCCGTCTGCCACGTAGCCTCCTCGACACCCCGACGATCCCACTGAACTTTGACCATCGGTATAACTTTACTTCGTAGTTTGCGATCCTCACGATCCAGATTCTGACTGGTCGTTCAACGTAGGATACATCTGAGTCTAACTGCACTTCAGTAGGTTGTAAAACATGAGACGGGTCTGGCTCATACTTCCGTAGCATAAAAACATGGAAAACATCATGAATCCCAGATAAAGACGGCGGTAGAGCCAATCGGTAAGCCAAAGTGCCGACACGCTGTAATACCTCATACGGTCCAACATACCTCGGGGATAACTTCTCCCGTATACCAAAACGAACTACACCTTTGAAGGGTGAGATTCTCAAGAAGACCCTGTCTCCTACTTGGAATTCTAGCGGTCGTCGCCGCTTGTTGGCATAGGCTGCTTGCCTATCCTGGGTCGTCTTCATCTTTTGGCGTATCAACTTAATCTTGTCTTACATATCCTTAATCATCTCCGGTCCTTCGACCGCTTTACTAGCCAAGTCCTCCCAATACAGCGGTGACCTACATCGTCGTCCGTAAAGAGCTTCAAAAGGAGCCATTTGAATGCTCGTCTGATAGCTGTTAATATAGGGGAACTCCATCATTGGCACTGAACCTTGCCACGGAGTATCAAACTCCTAAACACATGCCCTCGACATGTCCTCGAGCGTCTGAAGGGTACGCTCTGTCTGGCCGTCTGACCGAGGGTGATAAGTTGTACTCAGTCTCACCTCGGTGCCCAAAGCTGTCTGGAGACCCTCCCAGAAATGAGAAGTAAACCTTGGGTCTCTGTCAGACACGATCGAGACTGGAATCCCATGCAACCTCACTACATCCCGCACATATCATTTGGGTCATCTTTAGGTACGCAAAAGTCATACAGTAGGGAATGAAGTGAGCTACCTTCGTTAGCCTATCCACGATCACTCAGATCGTATCGAATCCAGAGGCCGCTCTTGGCAAGTGGGTTACAAGGTCCATAGGTACATGTTCCCACTTCCATTAGGGTACTTCCGAGCTCTTCAGCTCGCCATCAGGCCTCTGTCTTTCTGTCTTTACCTGCTGGCAGATCAAACATCTTTTGACAAGGCCATAACATCACGCTTCATACGTCTCCACTAGAAGCGACCATTTAGGTCCTTGTACAACTTTCTTCTTCCTGGGTGGATACTGAACCGGCTACGGTGAGCTTGCTCCAAGATTCCTTTACGCAACTCCGGCGTATTTGGGACTACCCATCGGTGGCCCAATCTCAATGAATCATCTTCTGCCACTCTGAACTTTGATGACCATCCTTGAAGTACTATAGATGACCATCTTTGAACCTCATCATCAGATCTTTGGCTTTCCTGAAAACCTCAAATATGTCTGGCTCGGCCAACAAGATCGACACTCGCACCGGCGATGTGTCCACATCAATATCATAGCCCGGACGGCAATAAGAAGTCATCATCGCTGATAAACACATAGTGTCCTCAGCAGTACTTCTCACTTCCGACTTAAGGTGCCTGCTATTAAGTTGCTTTACCCGGATGGTACTCAATCTTACAGTCAAAATCCTTGAGTAAGTCCATTCATCTTCTTTGTCGCATATTCACCTCAGCCTGTGTGAATAAAACTTCAGGCTCTTATGGTCCGTGTAGATGGTAAACGACGTACCATCCAAGTAATGCCTCCAAATTCCAAGGCAAACATAATGGTTGCCAGCTCCAAATCGTGGACTGGGTACTTAGCCTCATGTGGTTTCAACCGCCTCGATGCATAAGCCAGCACAAGCTTATCTCGCATCCACACATAGCCCAAACCTTGAAGTGATGTATTCGTGTACAAGGCAACCTCTTATCTTCAGAAGGAATCACCAACCCTGGCACTGTCGTCAGACGACGCTTCAATCCTTGGAAGCTTTTCTCACAAGCTTCGAACCAAAAGAATGGGACTCCTTCCTGAGTCAACCGTGCCAGCGGCTTAGTGATCTTGATATAACATGATCCAAGAATACTACACTGCTCGACCAAAACTCGTACTTACTGAGCTTTGCATACAACTGATGATCCTTAAGGATCTGGAGTACTGTTCTCAAGTGCTTTACATGTTCCTCTTCAGTTCGAGAGTAAATAAGTACATCGTCAATGGACACTATGACGAACTGATCCAAACATGGTTGGATCACCCTGTTCATCATGCTCATAAAATAGTTGGGGCATCCGTCACCCCAAAGGGCATGACTAAGAATCCGTAGTGCCCACATAAAGTCCTGGAAGCTGTCTTCTGTACATCGTCCTCTCAAACTCGAATCTGATGATCCCCGATCTCAGATCGATCTTACTGTAGAGCCTCGTACTCTGCAGCTGATCAAACAAATCGTCGATCCCCGGAAGCGGATACTTATTCTTCACTATGGCTTTGTTCAGTTGTCTGAAATCGGTGCACAACCGCAACGAACTATCTTTCTTTTCGACAAATAGGACTGGTGCATCCCAAGGCGATATGATAGGGCGTATATAGTCCTTGTCAAGGAGCTCTTGCAACTGAACCTTTAATTCCCTTAACTCCGCTGGTGCCATCCTATACGGGCACGAGAAATGGTAGGCGTCCCTGGTAGTAACTTAATCCCAAACTTGACCTCTCTCGTCGGTGGGAATCCGGGAATCTCTTCCGGAAATGCATCAGGAAACACCGCCACTACGGCACATCCTCAACCTTTAACTCTTTCCTCTTTCAGTAATAACCACATTATAGTTGAAATATCCTTTGTGGTCTCGTCCCAATAACTGTGCCATCTTGACAACAGATATTAACGGAATCCTTGAACGGAAATCATCCCCATAGAATGTCCATCGGACTCCCATATCAGACCTGAATCGAACAGCCCTTGTCTGCAGTCCACAACTGCCTGATACCTGTTCATAACATCAATGCCTACAAACTGACATCCCCAGAACAATCAAGTCTGTCCTCAGTTCGTTATCCTCAAAATGAATGAGGCCGTCTTAACCAATCTGATCAGTCATCAAACTTCTTCCAGCGGGGGTCGAGACTACAAGAGGCGTGGGCGATAGAGAAGTACATATGTGGCGCCTTTCCACAAAACTTGTTGACATTAGTTGCCATACTGCAAGATAAGGGTTAACAACAATACCCAAAAGCAGTTCGCATAATACATCGTTAGAGAAGTGAAACATGTTAGTACCACATCATATACTTCATATGCAACTTATGCACAAAACATGTTTAAAAGTAAGCACCTAGCCAACTTATTGCTAAGGTTACCCTTCACTCATTCCCGAGTTATCTAACCACTGTTCTGATACCACTAATGTAGGGTCTTCCTACCTTAACATCATATTATACACGTATTATGGACTAAGCATGCATTCATAGCCTCTTAAGGGTTCCGGTTGTAACTTTGAGCTAATAAGATTACGGCCAAAAATGAAATTTCAAACTTAATTAATTACATTCTCAACACGAATGTTAAAGCGATAGAATTATACTACTACTAGAGTAGAGACTATCCAGAAGTCCTGAATCCTAACATCTTTCATGCTCCTCATAGCTCACTGCCTCAACCCGGCCCTTAGTCCTTTAGTCCAAAAGTGTACCTACAGGAACAACCCATCATGAGCATGTATATCGTTACTTAACATCATAAGGCAATGGCATATAAATAAATGCATGAAAATAATTGGTAACGTATACTTCCTGGTTAAGTGCCTTAACCCTCTTTGGTTGTCCCTGTTTCATAGCTATGCATATAATCATTGATTCTTGACATGAATGATTAAAATCATCATCTTATAATATCATCATCATGTAAGCATCATCATCTTATAGCATCATCATCGTATAGCATCATCATCATATAAGCATCGTCATTTTATAGCATCATCATCTTATAAGCATCATCATCTTATAGCATCATCATCTTATAACATCATCATCTTATACATTATCATCTTATAACATCATCATCATATAGCATCATCATCATATAGCATAATCATCGTATAGCTTCATCATCATATAGCTTCATCATCTTATAACGTCATCATCTTATAACATCTTCATCATTTAAGCATCATAACAACATAGAACAGTAAATGTACGAAGTCTCGGTTAAGTAACTTGCGGGTTATTTGTTAACTTCTTTTTGTTAACCCTGATTTACCTTCATGCACATGGGCATCTTACCCCGTGGTAGCTTACCACACAATAACACCGTATGGCATCTTACCATATGGGCATCTTACCCCGTGGCATCTTACCACATATAACATCGTATGGTATCTTACCATATGGGCATTTTACCCCGTGGCATCTTACCACACATAACATAGTATGGCATCTTACCATATGGGCATCTTACCCCGTGGCATCTTACCACATATAACATCGTATGGCATCTTACCATATGGGCATCTTACCCCGTGGCATCTTACCACATATAACATCGTATGGCATCTTACCATATGGGCATCTTACCCCGTGGCATCTTACCACACATAACATAGTATGGCATCTTACCATATGGGCATCTTACCCCGTGGCATCTTACCACATATAACATCGTATGGCATCTTACCATATGGGCATCTTACCCCGTGGCATCTTAGCACATAATGACATCGTATGGCCTCTTACCATATGGGTATCTTACCCCATATAACATCGTATGGCATCTTACCATATGGGCATCTTACCCCGTGGCATCTTACCACATTATAACATTGTATGACATCTTACCATATGGGCATCTTACCCTTTTATACACATCGTATAACATTATTATAAACTTACTTATCACAATCATCATCATAAACTTACTTATCATTATCATCATCGTAAACATCATCATCATAAACTTCATCATCATAAACTTACTTATCATAATCATCATCGTAAACATCATCATCATAAACTTATGCAATTAATACATAGTCATAGTTAGGAGGGTGTTACCGTCCGATGCCCATACGCTTCTTACGTACCTTAATTCCCAAAATGGAGAAGTCGGGGGACTTTATCTCCTTGAAGTCCTGGGCACCTGGGATGGTTCTATATAACCATACAAATTGATATTAGAAGCTAAATATAGTCCAATATCCAAAAATCCCACATAAAATCAAAAATCCCCCTTTTTACAGCTCGCGATCGATCGCTGCCCAGGCGCGATCGATTGCGAGATCACACTGGATGAGGGGCAAAAATTCTCTTCTTGGCGATCGATCGCCACTTTTGGCACGATCGATCGCCAGCCTCGCCGATCGATCGCCCAAGAGTGGCGATCGATCGCCAAATGCTACTGGCGGACACTGGAGGCTCGCGATCGATCGCCAAGAACGGGCGATCGATCGCCGAGTGCTGTACTCCGAAATTTCGCCATTAATGCTCATTTTTCAAGCTCCTCCTCATGCCACCCAAAACCAAACTTCCTCACAACTTCAATAACATCATAACCCACTAAAACCCACATAAAACACTTCAAAAATCATACCCCAACCATAAACAACACATACCCAAACAAACCCACATAAAACATCAAAAACTTAACCCATTTCAACACCAAACATCATAAAACTTATAGGAATGGTTCCATACCTCTTGTAGGCTCCAAATCCTAGCAAAGATCGCACAAACAAAGTTTTTGTGGAACTTTTCTTCTCCTCATTTGGTGGAACTCGAAAATGGGAGGGTTTGGGGTTGGGAAGTGATTTTGGGGATTTTTAATAAAGTGAAAGGTATAGAGGGGTTAAAGTGGTGGGTAAGGGATTAAAAGGGGTTGTCTTATCTTAATTTTAAGAAATGTACCCCAAACTTAACATGATGTATAAAATACTCTACTTGGTATTTTAAAAGCATTTTACAACAATGCTCTAAACTTCATTTAAAAATCACATCTTCCTCATATTAATAATTAACACAATTAAATCATGTTAACATCTTAATACCCAACATATAAATTCATTATCACATGATTCATCATATAAACATAATTAATGCCTTACTTGCAATTAATTAATTTCGGGGCATTACACAGTTAAAGTATAAAACTCATCACGTATTGAAAATGAGTCCAAATTAAGTCCTTTTTTTTCAAATTCACGAGAATTCAAAGACTTACAATTTTTATTTGAAGACCAACATCAAATTCGGATCAAACTGCCCAGAAACTCGAAACACAATCTACATGCAACATGCATGAACATGCAGAGTCAAAAATGAGCACTTAAAGTAAAATCGACATAACTTTTACTTAGGGGATCCAAATCGCATGCTTCGTTTTTTTAAATTCCATAAAATGAAAAGATCTAAAACTTTTATTTGAGGACCGACAACAAATTCAAAAGGTAAAATTGTCAAAATTTTGGAATTCTACACTGCATGTTCATTTACAGTACATGCAGAATCAAATCTGGCACTCCTTAGTAAAATGAGCACATCTCACTCATTTCAAGTCCAAATTGTCTAAACCTTTAACCACAGAAAGATAACTCAAATACCTATAACTTTTATTTGGAACTCTAAGTCAGATTCGTTCGAACCCATCTACTGCATGCAATAACACTTTCTACTGATTCATTTGACAGCATGTATTACACTACTATTTTCATTCCAAGGCACTAAAATTCGACCCAAAAATCATAATTTCTAAGCTAATTACAGAAAGATGACGTGATATATTCATTCTTCTTGAAGATTTGAGCTACAAAACATCACCATAGCTCCAACCAAGCTTTCCAAGAGATTTCACCTCCACAAACACCTCAAACTCCAAAAACTCTTGGAGATTTTTGTTCCTCTCCTCAATGCCTATTCAAATCTATAATTGCATGTGACTTGCATTCACAAATTCTCAAGAATTTTGTGAGAAATTAGGCTGAATTTTTCGAAAATGGTGAGAGGAGGAAGAGGAGAGAAGAAAAGTTGGGAGAGAAATGATGGGAAGAGAGAGAAAATGTCTTGCCAAATGATATGGAATTTTTTTTGTGTTCTTTTTAAAATGATGGCTGAAATCTAGACATGAATTAGGTGATTTTTAATTCTTTGATGTATTGTGGAATCCATGTGTCAATACATCACTATCTTGCAATATTAATGGTCCAAAATCATGTATAAAACATGAGGTAAATTAACAGTGCCATGTGATCATGCACTAACAACATGTTTCACTAGTTGGTTGACCCATCGTAGTCCGGGACTCCTAAATTTAAAGTTTGCACTTTTAATTATCCGGGTTTGTTTAATCATCATTAATTCGGATTTATTAGCATCGGTGTCTTACACTTATACCTACGCATATACACTTCAGCAATTACACATTCTCATACTAGCTAAGATGCACACACATGCACCCAAGTAGTACTTTCTTAATTCCTATCAATAACTTTTCGATCCCTAGCAGGAACAAGGTGCTACAATCGTTTATGAGCAACAACCAACAATTCTAACAGCATCAAATGCCCCAAAAACTCCGTCGATTTTCCCCCAAAAGAACGCCTCAAAATAGAGTAGAGTTCGAAAATATTAGCTGGCCACATTGATCTCACATGCAGCAAGGTTTTGGGCCAAAAACCACAGAAAATGTGAGGCCCCGATGGTAATTAATCCGGATTAATGATGATTAAGCGAACCCGGATAATTAAAAGTATAGACTTTGAATTAAGGTGTTCCGGACACCGATGAGTCATGCAACTAGTGGAACATGTTTTAGTGCATGAGGATGTGAATGATCACATGGCACTTGGAGAACACATGCCACTAATTAATTTAACTCATGTTTAATACATGATTTTGGACAATTAATCTTACAAGATAGTGACGTATTGACACATGAACTCCACAATACATCAAATACAATAAAAAATCATGCATTTGAGGCATAGAAGCTCACGCCACTTCTTCTTTTCAGATTTGGATTTTTTTCATTTTCATGCATGAACTTCTCTCTCTTAAACAAGATTACTCCACCTTCTCCTCCTTCTCTCCTCCTTCTCTCCACATCCAGAATTTCGAAATTCCAGCCACATTTAGCCCCAATTTTGAATGCATGTAACATGCAAAGATGGATTTGAATGCTACTAAGCTTGAGGAACAAGATGCACCAAGAAAATTCAAGTTTGGAGCAACATTGAAGCTAGAAATTTGAGTAGCAGCAGATTGGGGAAGGATGTTCTAACTTGGTTCGGTTTTATTTGGTTCTAAGCTTCAAATCTCGACCACTTGAAGGTATATAGGTATAATTTAAGTTTATGAACTTGAATTGGTCGAATTGTTGTGCAATTAGATGGAAATGTTGCTGTAATAGATGAAAATGTTGCTGTCAAATGTATACTGTTTGGAATCAGTATATATGCATGCTGTTATTTCGAATTTTAAGCATAGTTAGGCTTCGAATTGGTAGATAATGCTCCTATGACAAGTTGTAGTATTTTGTGATAGATTTAACTAGCCACCAAAATCAGCTAATTTGGATTTAAGATGAAAAAGTTATGGTCATTTTACCAATATATGTCAAATCTGGAAATCCACTGCTTCCGAGTTTCATGCATTGTGTTCTTCAAATTTCTGGGAATACATGGCTACAAAATTGAAGTTTTACCTTCTAATAGGAGTTGTAGTATTCGGTGTTAGCTTGCAATAGAAATTGGCCTCACTCAATTTGGAGTTCATATGCAGCAGTTATGCTAATTTGACTATGACTCTTTCCCTATCACTGCTCAATCTGCACTAACAGAGCATACTAGAATTCGATATATTATGTTATGAATCGACCTCTAGACCTATGAATTAGCTAAAGCTCATTAAATATGAAATGAATCTTGTTGTTGTCGAATGTTTCCCAATTGTTTGAAGTCATTTGGAGGTCTTATGAATTTATAGTGATTTTTCTACAAAAATGGGTCAAGCTGAAATTATTAAGAAAATCGCTAAGGGTCAATATTTAGAAGTTGCAATGGATTCAATGCACTATTTGAACACTTAGTGTTATTTGGAATTTATATGACCAGGTTAATAGATTCCGGGGTTGATCTGAGAAGTCTCGGTAGATTAGCTTGGGTCGAGGTACGTTGAAATGAGTTGTATCATGACGTCTGATAAAGGCGTGCAATGATACTATTGTATGACCTTTTACGCGATTACTTGATTTATATGAATTAATTGTCACTATATGATGTCTTATGTGACTATATGATATGATGAATGTCTTGGATTACACGATTTGTGAAATTACATGATTTGTATATACTTTCACATGAGATTGCATGATATATTGAGTTGCATATGTCATTTGATGGATAAATGATTCATGGGCATATCATATTGATCTATCATTCCTTTGATATCCATGATTATGACTGAGTTGATTCACTCTGAGTGTCGGGGACGACGAGCACGGCGATGACAGGCAGTATAGGTAGCGACTGTAGTCACGCGCGTGTCACCGGACCTAGACACGAGGGATGGACGAACACAGCACATAGGATGAGTCTCCTAGCGCAATGTGCATGTGTTGTCACCCTCTGCTCGAGCTGACATTATTTGATGATACCTTCCTTTGGACTCCGATTTTGGTATCTAGATATTCGATTCCTTCTGCCCATTCATACATGGTATGCATTGCATGATCTTTGTCATTTGACATGATTTATTTATTTCTCGTACTGGGTACTGACCCCCTTTTTGCGGGCTGTCATGTCTTTTGTTGTTCGGACATGACAGGATTTACAGAAGGACATGGTGAAGATGCTTACAGCGACACATCGAGAGATACCAGAGCTCCTTGAGAGCGAACTCAGGTTATGTTTTATGTTTTGAGTCCCAGTAGTTGTTAGAGTATTTTGACTTATGTTTTAAATTTACCGGGGTATGCCCCGAGTTTCTGTATTTTAATTATGCTACTACCGGTTGATGTTATACTTGGTAATTATGTTATGATCAACATGTTAAATTCGAAACTGGAATTATATATTTTCAGTATCAGTATATATGTATCACCTAAAAGCGAAAAACTTTTAGGGCCGTTTGACAAGACATTTGAAATAAATCTTCCGCTGTTTATGCAAATAATCATTATGTGTTCATTAAACACCACATTAGGATCAGACCCTCACATTATGGTATCAAAGCATATATCTGGGATATGCTCGAACTAGAGTTCGGACACTGAGAATAGACACAAATGAATTGTTTGTGCATGTGTCTTACTATGTGATTTTATATGCTCTTGACTGCTATGTTTACATGTTCGATAATGAGATTTTATACATGTAACGGATTACGAAGCATTGACAATTAGATGTCATATATCTGAGTATTTTAATATGCTGAGTTGCATATATTCTAGAGAATTTGAGAATTTTATTTGTTAGCACTGATAGTTGCTGGATGATGATGTAGAATAAGTGATGAGAAAATCTCTGACTTGAGATTGTATATGATGTTTTGATTTTATGATGAACAGTTAGTGTTTGGACAGGTAGCAGTGATACAGACTTTAAGAGCCATCAATTGTACCTGTAGGCACTGTAAATTGTGAATTGAATTAACTTAGTGTTATTGAAATTTTTATCATTTTGGGACTTATCCTTGTGATTAGTGGGATGACATTAGAACTAGTTAAAACGCTTTGTGCTGATTGACATCGGGAATTTGAGTCCGAAAGACCAAGGTTACACGTATGAGTTTATGTCAAAACCTCTGTACGTCAAGATGATAATTTAGAACTTGAGACTAATGAAACTAGCAAATTTCGGGGATATCACACCGAACATATTGACATTCGTCATCATTTCATCAGAGATCACGTTATGAAGAAAGAAATTTAGCTAGAATACATATCTACCGAACAACAGGCAGCAGACATCTTCACAAAACCTCTACCAGACGCTAAGTTTTTCTACTTTCGAAATATTCTTGGTTTAATTGAAATCAATCCATGATTGTTATTATTTAAGGTTAATGAATTCAGGGGGAATTACTCAGTAGAAATAGCATGAATTTAGGGGGAATTCAGTTAGACTTTTATCTTGGTTATCTAAGCTCAGCTGATAAAACAACAGCCTGCTGCAGTAGGTGCTTCCGTACCAGTAGGACTCTACGTACCAGTAGATGTTACCTTACCAGTCGGACTCTACATACCAACAGACTTTACCAAATATGCTTTGACAAAAAAACCTTCGGTAACTATTAACCTACTGGAACGTCGGAATTCAAATTTACTTTATGTAAAAATAAATTATTTCACTCCCGCCCAAATCCTGTCCTTTTATTTATTTGTTAAAATTTCTCAATCGTTAGATGATCGCCACGTATTCATGTGTCCGCTCATCTACAGTACGACGTTACATCTACTCTTTCCGTTAACCGCCATTACTTTTGTTTCTTACTCTTATCTTTTCCAAAATTACTGCGTTAACTTCCCTCCCAGAAATTTCACTCAATAGGATTTTTGTTGCTTTTCTGCTTCTTCACCAAAAATGTCGAAGAATACACAGCCCAGTTTCATCACAAATGTTGTACATGTGGATTTTCATTCAATCTCCACAACCTGTGATGCAGATACAAAGGAAGTTTTTCACAAGTTGGATACATCGGGCCGTCTAGTGATCCTTAGCCAGGCACCAACATTCTACAAGGAAGCTCTACACGAGTTCTTTGCCACTGCTAAGGTTATAGATGATTCCGTGGTGGCCTCCATCTCTGGACAACTGGTTACCATCACTCAACTGGAGTTCGCCACTCATCTTTGTCTTCCCTCTACTGAACTTACAGATTTCTCCACTATTCCAGTGGATGTTAGGAAAGAAATGCGCTCAATATTCTCCGACTATGACGCTCGCCTTCGACGTCCACCATTTAAAGAAGTGCTAATGAAGAGTCAGTTCTGTCAACTGGCCGATGTTATTTCCCAGGGGCTACTATGCGAAGCTGGATCTTTTGATATCATCACCCCTGAGAAGTTTGACGTCATGGGCGCCATCTTCAAAGGATTAGAAAGTCAACTGGTCAATTGTTCTATTTCAGGTCCTCGCCGGACTAATTACTTCAGGGAAGGGACAATCTGGCGTTGCTCTTCCACTCAGCAGTCTGTTTGACAGTAAAAACATTCAGGTGAGGGCCTCCTCAAATCTTCATCCAGGCAGACTTATCACTGCTAAGTATCTCCACATTCACAGGCAACGGAGCGGCAGAGAGGTTCGTCTGACGAAGCGACGCACAACTCAAGTTGTACTCGATTCTGAACAAACAATATCTGAATCCGCTGAGTCATCTCCTCCTCCTCCTCCTCCTAAGAAGCCCAGGACCAGAAAAGGGGCTCCTCCTGCTCTCCGGAAGATAGTCACTGATGCCTCTGATACCATCTCTTCTGCATCCCCAGCAGCAGTCATTACTAGAAGAGAGCCAAGTCCCAAAAATCCTCATCCGGAGGAACCAACTGCATCAGCTGCCTCATTGGCCATGGTACTCGCTGCACCAGTGGCTCCAACTGACCAATCCTCAAAACTGATGAGCTCCCAACAAGTACCTGGCTCAATCAGTTTCAGGCAACCAAAGTCCAACTGTCCTTACTGTCATCCCAAGGACACCACCTCTGGAAAGGGAAAAAGACTAATGGCACAGGTGACCACCCTGTAGCCTTTGAGATTCAAATGGTCATGAGTGAAGTAGAAGCCAAGCTGCAGGCGCAGCTTGAAATTTTTGATCGATGGACAAGGCGCGCCTAAACATTTGCTTCGATGACTTCACTCCAATTTTTGATCAAGCACGAGAAGACGAGAATCTCATTTTGAATTATCTTCAAGTCCCGGACACTGAAAAGAGTTTGAAGCTTAGAGATCTCTTCCGCATGATGAATTATGTGGGAGAACTTCAAGCTCTTGTTCATTCCCGCCTTCAACAATTCAATATTGATTCTGGCACAGCGAATCATGATCGAGCAGTTCTGAATGCTTTGGGTCCGAAGCTGGATATGGCTGAGCATGCTCTTCATGATCTCCGCATATCAACTGGTCTCCACTCCTGCTCTGCCGTATCAAGAAATGCAAGTCCAACTCAAACCGACTTGCAAACTGCCCCAACTGACTTGGAGACTGCCCCACCTACTTTGGAGACAGCTCCTACTGACATTGCGATCACCTCTACCTCATATCCACTTATCTCCTCCGATCAGAGTCATGCCAATGATCAACCACTACAGCTGCTGGATGTTGATCATGCTAACGTTGACACAGTGATTCAGATTGTGGTTCATCAAGTTACACTCTCTTTGTAATGATGAACCCAACGAACACTCTTCTCACTCTGCTGGTCACACCCAGTCGTCGCAGCCGAGCTGGAACAAGCAGTTACTAGCATGGATGTCATACCAAACATCGCGCCTGTTGAACTAACCACTGAAGTCACTGCTCTGTTGACTGCTGATATTGAGGGTCATCCCGGCGTTCTCACTACTACTGCTGAGACTCAAACAGATGCTCTGGATCAATCTCTGGCTCAAGACCCTCCTGAGGATTTCTTTGACTTTTCAACTCATATTCCACTGGAAGGGCCACCCAACATTGCTGATCAACTGGTGCATCTGTCAAATGACATGTCTGCACTAGCCAGTGACGTCAATAAGCTCAAACAAGATGAACGCACTACGACTCTTATTCTTGGGAGCCACCAGCAGCATACGGACTCTCAATTTCAGCACGTCTATCGGGACATAAATAGTCTAACGACTACTGTAACCAGGCTCCAGACCTTTGTTGTTGATGCCTTTGCGGACTCACTCTCTCGGATAGGGCAGGCTCGTCTTCAGATCACTCAACATAATGAATCACTTCATACTTCCACCTCACTGGCTCTTGAAGATAAGATAGAGGATGCCAAGAAAGCCCTATCGGATCAGTTAGGAACTATGCAGGCGGCATTTGCTTCACAAATTCAAGACTTGAGCAACAGCCTACCAGCTGTACCTCAAACTGCTCGAAGATTGCCCGAGTCCAGTAGACCTGCTCCTCAACACCAAAGAGAACAACATCCAGCTCAACGCTCATCTGCTGCAGCTGGAGCATCCTGTCGGTCAAGGCCTCCCTCTCAGCAAAGGTCCCACAGCTCCCGACAAACTCAAGCTGACACTCCATCCTCAACCCGTGACTACTCCCAGCATTGGTTAGGGGGCAAACAGTAAATTTTATTGTCTTTTTTTATTTATCATTATCTGTTTTTCATAAATATTCACAGTATTGTCAATTCGTCTCTATCTTTATCTGTATTTTTTAGCATGATATGACACTTCACACTACAACTTGCTAGTTTTTCGGTATAAATAGCATGCTAGTTCACTAACTCAAAATCTTCAATCATGCAACTCTTAACTAATATTCTTACTTGTCTTGCAACTATTTCTACACACGTATATTCATGGGTTTATTACTTATCTAAATCAACCCTACATGAGTTGATTACTTATCTAACCCACGTCTGCTCGCATAAGCTTTCTGGACCAGCCCTGATGTTCTCCACCAGCCTGGAATTTGGAACAGCAGATGCTTGGGTGCTGATGACAAAAAGGGGGAAGACAGAGAATTTTCATTGAAGACAGAGATCTTGCCAAATGAACAGAGGACTACTTTGAAGATAATGGACTCTTTCTAGACCTTTCTCTGTTCTAAGCCTCTCTGTATGCACTTTCTCTCCCCCTCCCTTTGTCAATAACCCTGAAACTATCTGGCTTGGGTCATTACATACTAGCTATGTTTCTCTATTTGGATAGATTGTAAAAATAGGTCTGCTAAATGACTTGTAAGATGTTCCATGTAATGTTCTATGTAATTTGTAAGATGTTCCATGTAATCAGAATTCATTTTATATAAAATTGATATTTCTTCATTGGCTCAGTTTGATTACTATTCGTAATCTGCTTATTTATTCTAACAAATTGCAAAGTCTATGTGTGTCTCTAAGTCTTAACAGGAGTTGATGTTCATATGTTTAAGCAAGAGTCTCCAGTACTAAGTTTTGTCATCACCAAAAAGGAGGAAATTGTTGGGAAAACATTTCTAAGTTTGGGTGGTGACAAACATCAACTGGATGGACATCAACCGGGTGATGGACACCTACCGGGTGATGGACATCAACTGAATACAAAGATCTACAGGGTGACAAAGACCTATCGGACAAACATCAACTGGTGACAGACACCTACCGGGTGACAAATATCAACTGGATACAAACTCCTACCGGGTGACAGACACCTACTGGATGGACACCAACTGGACAGTCACTTATTGGATGGACATCAACTGGATGGACACCAACTAGACAGACACCTACCAAATGGACATCAACTGGATGGACACCAACTGGACAGACACCTACCGAATGGACATCAACTGGATGGACATCAACTTGACAGACACCTACCGAATGGACATCAACTGGATGGACACCAACTGGACAAACATCTACCGGATAGTCATATATTGAACAAAGACATCTACTGGTTACAGAAGAATGAACGACCAGTTGAACGAAGAAAGCCAACATAGGTCTAACCATCCATCAAGAGCACAAAGCAACAAGACAAAACAAGTACAACCTATTCTGACAAAGGTACAACAGAGCGGCGCACCCTGCTATATCTCCGCCACCATTGGCGTCAGAATAAAAGAGTCGTTGCTAAACAAAATAGGAAAGAAGACAATCATAATATGGAATGGTAACAGAAAGTGGATCTCTTCCAAATATAGACAAGTTGCCGTTAAGATCAAGGAGTCTATAAATATGCCCAAGTGAAGAATGAAGAGGTTAGCTGAACCATCTGATCAAACAGAAAGAAACACCTCAACGTAAAAAGCAATTCATCTCAGTGACATTCTCTGAAGGTTCAGCAAGAGCAGACAAGCACTACTACAGTAATCTTAACAGATTAACTTCAACTGAGTCTGCTACTCGAAGTCAAATAGTCTGTATTTGTGTGAGTGTCATAAAAATCATTGTAATAAAATTAGGAATTTGTGATTGCTAGGAGTTTAGGCCAAGCTGTGTGAGTGCCTAAGAAGGTTGTATACTATTAAGTGTAAACCAAATCTTCTAGTGTAACCTTCCTGCAAAGGAAGAAGGGGAGACGTAGAAGCGTTGTGCTTCGAACTTCCAGAAACAATACTTGTGTCATTTACTTACTGCTTATTTACCATTCAGTTATTATCCTCACAAGTCCAGCAGACGTCTTCCGTACTGTAATCAGTGTCTGCTGACTTGCTATTTATTGAGAAGCTACTGCAGTACTTAACAGTCTGCAGCAAACCCTAGCAAAATCAAAATTGAATCTAGTGTTTATTCCCCCTTCTAAACACTACCCCGATCCTAACATTGACAGATACAAAAGAACAGTTGCAGAATCTCCTTGATACGAATACATATGTCTGAGTATGTCACTTGAGGAAAACATCAGCATTGTCTGTGAAGAAGGAAGATGATATTATGAAGATGTGTTTCGACTAAAGGTAGTTGAATCGGGCTATTGTCAAGAATAAATACCCAGTGCCTAAGATCAAGAATTATTTGACCAGTTGTAAGGAACTTCGATGTATAAGAAAAGCAATTTCACCCTGGTTACCATCAGTTTGAGTCAGAAGAGAAATGTTCTCTAGGCAATTGGTTAAACCAGATATAGGCATCTTGAATTTTTTTTTTTTGGAAATGTCGTGATAGTCTGACAACTATACCAGTAGAGTTATGATTGATGAATAAAATATTCCGTAACTTTTGGGCGGAATTGTAATCGTATTCAGCAGTGGTATACTAGTGTATACGAGATCGGAAAGAACCACACAAAACATCTGTGATTGATTTTCAGACGCTTCGTGAAGCTCAAATTGTGTACCAAGTTATCGAAGTGTAAATCTTGGTTGAATCGAGTATTGTTTTGGGATCGGTGATATCAGCTCACTGGATACTTGTTGACCCCAGCAGGGGCGAATCTAGGGATTTTATCGAGGGGGGCAAAAATTAATTACATAAAAATTAAACCAAAATTTCATGATAAACATCCGTTAAGACTAGGTAAATAATTACAATGCGATTATTTCAAGAAATGGACTTGCTTGATTTCAAGAATTTAATTGTAATAATACAATAATTAGAATGCTCGGTTCATTGATATTTAAGGAAGAGACTTGCTCAAATTCAAAAACGATGAGAACATGCTATTTACATATTTAAGATATCCGTTCTTTTTTGGGAGAGAGATATAAGAGTGTAGATGTGACAATGGAGTATTTTATGGTGATATGTTTTTTACAATTTATTGATATCATATTTGTCCATTGGTGAATTGTAGATTATTACACTACTAAGTGTTAATTGGAAGAAAATGAATAGAAAATATGTATTGTGTCATGCTAAGAAATCATTTATTTTATAGATAATAAAAAATTGTTGGGGATTTTTATCCATTTTTTAAAGAAAAATAATTATATTAAACTAAGTTTAATAGGAAAAAGCATTATATTAAATAAGTTTGGCTTAAATTACTTGGTAACAAAATATATAAATCCTTCCCTCAAAACAAAAAAATTAAAATATAAAAAATATAATAATAATAATAATCATTTTTTAAGAAAAAATTAATTTAAATTGCTTAGTAATACAAATATATAACACAACAAAGAATTGTCCCAAATTGTTGCAGGCGAGAATCGAACTCTGGTAAGAGTGCTCAAAGTCCTATGCCATCACCATTACAACACAGCAAGTTAACTGTCATTCCTTGTAACAAGTTTTATAATAACAAATATATTTGAGGGGGGGCAGCTGCCCCCCCTCAAGCTCAAGTAGATTCGCCCCTGGACCCCAGTAAAGTAAAGGTAGTACTAATTTGGCCAAGACATATCAGTGTACTCGAGATACAATGTTTACGAGTTTGGCCAGATATTACAGGCTTTTATGGAAGGATATTTTAGTATAGCATGATCTATGAACCAGTTGACCAAGAAGAAATTTGAAGTTTCATTTGGTCAGATGAAGTGAAAGCGGGTTTTATAAAATTGAAACAGATGGGATACGTTCTGATGCATCATGAGGAGATGATTGCATATGCTTTGAGATATTTGAAGCTGAAAGGATA
The DNA here is from genome assembly GCA_907163345.1 of Haberlea rhodopensis. NCBI lineage: Eukaryota > Viridiplantae > Streptophyta > Magnoliopsida > Lamiales > Gesneriaceae > Haberlea > Haberlea rhodopensis. Next base: position 1,066,002 of record CAJQUN010000186.1, read on the forward strand.
TCTATCCTGTTCATGAACTTGCGCTTGTAGCCATTATTTTGCCTTGAAGATGTGGCAATGTTATCTGTATGGCGAACAATTCATGATATACTCTGATTTTTGGAGTTTAAAATATCTATTATTCAGTCAGAGTTGAACTTGAGATAGAAGCGATGACTAGATTTATTAAAGAATTTGACTTTGATAGTCAATATCAATCAGGGAAAATGAAACTAGTAGCAGATGCACTGAACCGAAAAGTGCAAGGTGCAATGATAGCATCTATATATGCTTTGCAATTTGATCACCTCAAATTTTGAAGATCGGAAAGACTCGAAAAATAGACCATACAAATATTGAGTGAAGAAATTGGTTCTGTCTCATCAACCAACTAGATCTTAGTATGCAATTTGGTGGAGGGTTGCGATTGAACAATAAGTAAATAGCATCGAATCCTACCGATTCGAAAGAAGTATTACTGCAGAAAGCACACTATAGATGGCATAGTGTTATATGGGAATGATGAGATGTATCATTCTCGAGATCCTATTTCTGACGGATGGTATAAAGAAAGAAATTTTGGAAATTTCGTGGAAAATTGTTTGGCATGTCAGCAGGTCAAGATTAAAATGCTAGACCTAATGGGATACTACAGAATTTGTAAGTACCACAATGAATTTAAGGAAATTTCTAGTTTTGAGTTTTATAGCTCAAATTGTTTAGATCAAACAGAGATTGTGAAACAAGTTGAGTCGAAATTGATTGACTTTCAATACAAGATATTGATTTCATATGATAGTCTTTATGTCTATGAGAAAGACATGTTTAAGAGATGGATAATGTGGTTTAGTTACAGTGAGTTTCTGTAACAGATGTATCTGATTGAAATCCGAGGACAATATCAGAATTCGAAAACTATTTTCAGAATGTCATGAGTACTAAGTTAGCAATGTGTATTGCTTAGCATACCCATACAGATGGATCAACTGAGAAAATATCCAGACTTTGGAATCTATGTATCGATTAATGGTGATGAATTTAGTGAGAATTGACAAAAAAACACTATTTACTAGTAGAATTTTCCTATAATTTATGTTCCAGACAACTTTTGGAATGGCATCGGTTGAGGTTTTGTAGAGCCAGAATTTGCCGATCGCTGATATGATGATAAAAATTGATAAGGAATTTTTGGCATAACTTGAAATTGTTGAGAAAATGCCATGAACGATAAATTTTCTGCAAAAACGATTGAAATTGGCTTAAGGTGAGCAGATATGCTACGCCCAAGAGAAATATATCGTTAGACTTCGAGTTGAGAATCAGGTAAACATGAAGATATTACTTTTGCGATGATCAATATGATTCGGTAAGTGAGGTATGATGTTGCCTCGATATTTTAAACTTTGTGGAATCATAGAGAATTTGATTCAGTGGTATATCGGCTACACGATCACAACAGTTGGCATTGATACATGATGATTCTTATGTATCTATGAATGAGATTGAGACATCTCATATGATTTAGTTTTCCTTTTAGTTATATTCAGTTTTGCGATTTCGAGGACGAAATTTTTTTTAAGAGGGGAAGAAGTGTGAGGCCCCGATGGTAATTAATCCGGATTAACGATGATTAAGTGAACCCGGATAATTAAAAGTGTAGACTTTGAATTAAAGTGTTCCGGACTACGATGAGTCAAGCAACTAGTGGAACATGTTTTAGTGCATGAGCATGTGAATGATCACATGGCACTTGGAGAACACATGCCACTAATTAATTTAACTCATGTTTAATACATGCTTTTGTGCCATTAATCTTACAAGATAGTGATGTATTTGACACATGACTCCACAATACATCAAATACATTAAAAAATCATGCATTTGAGGCATAGAAGCTCACGCCACTTCTTCTTTTCAGATTTGGATTTTTTCCATTATCAGGCATGAACTTCTCTCTCTTAAACAAGATTACTCCACCTTCTCCTCCTTCTCTCCTCCTTCTCTCCACATCCAGAATTTCGAAATTCCAGCCACATTTAGCCCCAATTTTGAATGCATGTAACATGCAAAGATGGATTTGAATGCAACTAAGCTTGAGGAACAAGATGCACCAAGAAAATTCATGTTTGGAGCAACATTGAAGCAAGAAATTTGAGTAGCAGCAGATTGGGGAAAGATGTTCTAACTTGGTTCAGTTTTAGTTGGTTCTAAGCTTCAAATCTCGACCACTTGAAGGTATATAGGTATAATTTAAGTTTATGAACTTGAATTGGTCGAATTGTCGTGTGATTAGATGGAAATGTTGCTGTAATAGATGACAATGTTGCTGTCAAATGTATACTGTTTGGAATCAGTATATATGCATGCTGTTATTTCGAATTTTAAGCATAGTTAGGCTTCGAATTGGAAGATAATGCCCCTATGACAAGTTGTAGTATTTTGTGTTAGATTTAATTGGCCACCAAAATCAGCTAATTTGGATTTAAGATGAAAAAGTTATGGTCATTTTACCAACATGTGTCAAATCTGGAAATCCACTGCATGCGAGTTTCATGCATTGTGTTCTTCGAATTTCTGGGAATAAATGGCTACGAATTTGAAGTTTTAGATACTAATAAGAGTTGTAATATTCGGTGTTAGCATGCAATAGGAATTGACCTCACACAATTTGGAGTTCATATGCAGAAGTTATGCTAATTTGACCACATAGTGCTCAATCTGGAAAAGGATTTCATATGAGTTTTTAGGCTTGTACGTTTTTCAAATAATGTATATCTAGATGAACTAATTAGCTTAAAGCTCATAAGATATGTATTGTATAATTTTTAGTTATCTTGCATTATAAACTAGCCTCACATGATTTGGAGTTCATATGAGTGACTATGACGTTTTCCCTATCACTACTCAATCTGCACTAACAGAGCATATTAGAATTCGATGAATTATGTTAATGAATCGACCTCTACCTATGAATTAGCTAAAGCTCATTAAAAATGAAATGAACCTTGTTCTTGTCGAATGTTTTCCACTGGTTTGAAGTCATTTGGAGTTCTTATGAATTTATAGTGATTTTTCTAAGAAAATGGGTCAAGCTGAAAATTAAGAAAATCGCTAAAGGTCAATATTTAGAAGTTGCAATTGATTCAATGCACTAATTGTGTGATATCCCCGAAATGATTAATTGCAATTTGAGCATTAGTTGTGTTTATATGATTAATTATGATGGTAATTAATTGATTATGTGCTGGATTTAATTAATGTGTGGAAATGCATGGTCACATAGAAAGGATGACCCGGGAGTGCATTTCAGGGTGCATGTTGTGCATGCTTGGAAAATGGTTGTTAGCATGATTTATTTGCCATGGGTAGCAATTAATTGGAAATCAGGAATTTAATTGATATTTGGTGCATTTTGGATTAATGCTTTTAAAAATATCATGTTGGGGTGTTTTATACACCATGGGTTTGTGGGATGCATTTTAATAAATTAACCCAACCCACTTCATTACCCCAAACCCCCCACAACACTCATTCTTACTTTTCACTTTACCAAATCACCACCCAAACCCTTCCCCCTCCTCATTTTCGAGTTGAAGCAAAAAGGTGGGGAGAAATCCTTGCAAAAAGTGGATTTGTGGAGTTTATTGGGAGATTTGAGATTTCCAAGAGGTATGGATACCTCATTGTTGATTTTGTAAGGTTTTGTTTAAGTTTGGTAAGATTTTGAAGGGTTTTAAAATGGGTTTGTATGAGTTGGTGTTATTTTTTGGGTGAGTGTTAGATTTATGGTTATATGATGTTGTTTATTGAAGATTTGTAGTGATTTGGTATGGTTGGTGTTTGATTATATGAGTTTGTTTGGGTTGAGGAAGGAGATGGGTGAATAGTGCCCAAAAATCGGACATGCAGAGCTCGGCGATCGATCGGCGCCACCAGCGATCGATCGCGAGTTGCAGGGCTGGAGGCAGTGGACTTCAGCGATCGATCGCGAGTTTGGCGCGATCGATCGGCGAGGTCGCGATCGATCGGCGCAAACTCAGCGATCGATCGCGGATTTGATTTTTTTGTTGGGCGAGGCAGTGTGGTCTCGCGATCGATCGGGGCTATATGGCGATCGATCGCGAGACACTAAAATTGATGTTTTTGAATATTTTTGTGGAATTTTTGGTATTGGACTATTATTGGGTTCTAATATTGATTTGTGTGAATGTGTAGAACCATCCCAGGTGGCGACACAGCCAAGGAATTGAAGTCCTACCACATCCTACATTTTGGAAAGGTACGTAGAGGACGTACGGGCACCCAAACGGTATATGTATCTAATATACTCATTGTTTATGCATTGTGGATGCGAGTATATATGTGATTATGCATTGTGGATGCAAATACATGTGGAATTATGCATGATGATTGTAGATGCATATTATTATTGGTGCACATCCCATGAGTCGTGATCATCCCTTGATGATTTTAATGCTTGCCGCTATTTGTTTTGGTTCCGCTAAATGTGAAGCGAGGGGTGGGAGCGCCGCATGTCACATTTGAGCGTGGTTGTCATATAGGGCGAGGAAAGGATATTTGCCGCTCAATGTGAGGCGAGGGGTGGGAGTACCGCTTGTCCATTGAAGCGAGGTTATTCTATGCCGCCTATATGTAAATAAGCGAGGGGCATTAAAATACATTGTGATGGACAGACTAGGGAATGGTGACCGGTATTTGATATTGATGACATGTCGGGACCACTAAAAATAATCTATTGATTATACTCATGAGTTATGGTACAGGGACAACCAAACTGGAAGTGTTTTGAAATGCATGGGAAAACAGGAAGTGTTTTAATTGTGTTTTATGCATTTACGCTTCATATTCATATTGTGTTGAATATGAATGATATTATTGCTCATGTTTGGGGGTTGTCCTTGTAGGTACACTTTTGGCATGATAGAAAGGCTAAGCGGGTTGAGGTGGTGAGCTTGTGGAGAATTCTTTTGAGGCAGAAAGGACAGGATTAAATTTTGTATAGTATCTACTCTAGGAGTAGTGTAAAGCTATAATTGATAACATTCATTTGATCTGGGAATGTAACTAATCCAGGGATAGTCCTTATTATTTTGGCATGTAATTCTTAAAGCTCATAGACTCAACACGATTAATTCACTCTGATCATTTATATTAGCTCTATTTATGCCTTTGATCCGCACTTAAGGATTAGGGTCCTTACATTAGTGGTATCAGAGCAGTGGTTAGAGAACCCGGGAATGAGTGAAGGGTAGCCTTAGCATGATTGGCTAGGTGCTTACATTTGAGGCATGTTTATGCATGTGGTGCATATTGATGTATATCCTGTTATACTAACATGCTTATTATCATTCCTGTTATCTAACGGCATAACATGTATATTTGTTTTGGAATTGTTGTTAACCTTTGTGTTACAGCATGGCTGCTATGAATGCAGGGAACCTTAACGAAGAAGTTGGCGATGTGGGCAGTGTTAACGCTAGCATTGGACAAGTGAATCCTCTACCTCCACCAGCAGTAGGCTTGGAGCCAGTGGCTCAGTTATTACTACCCGGTGAGATTAACTTGACTCAGTTTCTGTCTTACCACCCGCCCCGGTTTGAGGGAACAGAATCAGGGGAGGAAGTTGAGGAGTGGCTGGAGAGACTTGAGCAGATATTTGTGTCGGCTCCTTGTGCTGTTACAGCGTGGCTGAGGCTAGCGGAGTTCCAGTTAGCAAAGAAACCTCTAATGTGGTGGAGGGCCACTGTATTGGAGCTAAGAGCACTAGGTGCTGTGATTGATTGGACACTCTTCAGGACCCGGTTTCTGAACCGGTACTTCTCCGCAGCGGCGAGACAGATGAAGGAGGACGAGTTTACAAGTTTGAAACAGGGGACATGACAGTGTCAGACTATGCCACGTGGTACTATTCGTTGCTGAGGTATGTTCCCCACATTGCCACCAATGGGCACGCGAAGATGAGGAATTTTATGAAGGGGTTGCGACCGGAGCTCTATGACCGGATTATCACCAATAACCCAACTTCTTTTGATGATGCTCTCACAAGAGCGGAGCTTGCCGAGCTTGGAGTGGGAGCTTATCCTAGTGCTGTGCCACCACAAGTACCACAGCAAAGGCAATCAAATGACAGCTTGAGGCCCCGGGGAGAGCCATTTAAACCCCGTGGTGCCTCTTCATCTTCACGGTTTGGTGGAAAGAAGTTCTTTGGTCAGAAACAGGATAACAAGAAGAATTGGTCGGCCAATCGAGGGTCTTCACAAGGGAATAGGCCGGGAGAGCCGAGGTGCGACAATTGTGGAGGACCACATTCTTCAAGCAAGTGCCCTGCCTGTTATAGCTGTGGCAAGATGGGCCACATCGCTCGGTATTGCCCCACCCGGGGAGGACAGTCAGAATTTCAGGGCAACAGGCCGAGGTTTGATGACAGGACTGTACACCAAAGGCAGCAGTTTGGGCCTCGACCATCGGGAGGTCAGACAGTGGGACCGCCCCAGGGACAGGTGTATGCGCTGACTAGAGAGCAGGCCCAGGCATCCCCAGAGGAGGTGATCGCCGGTACGTGTCATTTATTTACGTACCCTGCTTTTATTTTGATAGATACAGGTGCCTCCCACTCTTTTGTATCTGTTGGCTTTGTGGAGAGACACCATATGCGCACGTCTTCTTTACCCACGCCTCTCCTTGTCTCGACACCCACTGGAAGAAATGTCGTTGCTTATCAGTTTATGGCAGATTGCCTCATTTATTTTGAGGGCAACAAGTTGAAGGCAGACTTGATCGTATTGGGTATGTCGGACTTCGACTGCATCTTGGGCATTGATATTCTGAACAGATATCAGGCAGTGGTAGATTGCCGGCAGAAGACAGTGAAGTTCAGACCTGATTTGGGTAGTCAGTGGACTTTCTATGGCAACGGTTCTCGTGCGAAGATTCCGTTGATTTCAGCGATCAAGATGACTCAGCTGTTGGAACGTGGACACACGGGCTATCTCATCTATGCCGTGGACACGTCTGGGAAGAATAAGGAATTGAGAATTGAGGATGTACCAGTGGTAGCAGAATTTGCTGACGTGTTTCCAGAAGAGATCCCAGGGTTCCCACCGGCTAGGGAAGTTGAGTTTGGGATCGAGTTGTTACCGGGGACATCCGCTATCTCTCGTGCACCTTACAGGATGGCACCGGCGGAGTTGAGAGAATTGAAGGAGCAATTGCAGGACCTCCTTGACAAAGGATATATACGCCCGAGCGTATCACCATGGGGTGCACCGGTTCTCTTTGTGAAGAAGAAGGACAGTTCGATGCGGTTGTGCATCGATTACCGGCAACTGAATAAGGCTACAGTAAAGAACAAGTATCCTCTCCCAAGGATTGATGATTTATTTGATCAGTTGCAAGGTACCAGATTATATAGCAAGATTGATTTGAGATCCGGGTACCATCAGATTCGAGTCAGAGAGGAAGATGTTCAGAAGACAGCGTTCCGGACTCGATATGGACATTATGAGTTCTTAGTGATGCCGTTCGGTGTGACGAATGCTCCAGCGGTCTTTATGAGTCTGATGAACAGAGTGTTTCAGCAGTACCTTGATCAGTTCGTCATCGTGTTCATCGACGACATTCTCATCTATTCTCGGAGCGAGGAAGAGCACGTGACACACTTGAGGACAGTGCTCCAGATTCTCCGAGATCACCAGTTGTATGCCAAGCTCAGTAAGTGTGAGTTTTGGTTGAGCAGTGTAGTATTTCTGGGCCATGTCATATCGAGCAGCGGAATATCTGTGGATCCCAGGAAGATCGAAGCTGTGATGGAGTGGGCTGCCCCCACTTCTGTGCCTGAGATTCGGAGCTTCCTTGGTTTGGCCGGATATTATCGACGCTTCGTCGAGGGCTTTTCGAAGATTGCCAAGCCGTTGACACAGTTGACCCAGAAAGGAGTACCTTTCTTTTGGTCAGAAGCTTGTGAGGAGAGCTTCCAGGAGTTGAAACACCGTTTGACGACGGCGCCAGTGTTAGTGATCCCTACAGAGAACTCCAGATTTGTTTTGTATACCGATGCATCACTCCAGGGCCTTGGGTGTGTACTGATGCAAGATAAGCATGTGGTAGCTTATGCATCGAGGCAGTTGAAGCCGCATGAAACGAGATACCCAGTCCATGACTTGGAATTGGCGGCTATCATCTTCGCCCTGAAGATTTGGAGACACTATTTGTATGGTACTTCATTTACCATATTCACGGATCACAAGAGCCTCAAGTTTTTATTCACTCAGGCGGAGCTGAACATGAGGCAGAGGAGGTGGATGGACTTACTCAAAGACTATGATTGTGAGATTGAGTACCATCCCGGAAGAGCTAATTTGACGGCAGACGCCTTGAGCCGGAAAGTGAGGAGTTCTGCTGAGGACGTCATCCATTTGTCAGCCATGATGACCTCCTATTGCCATCTGGGCTATGATTTTGACATTGATGCATCGCCTGTGTATGTATCGACCTTGTTAGCTGAGCCAGATATCTATGAGAACATCAAGAGAGCTCAGAGGTCAGATGATGAGGTTCAGAGGTGGTTATCTTTAGTACATCTTGGTCAGCCAACGAAATTCAGAGTGGCCGATGACGGATCTTTGAGATTGGGTAACCGTTGGGTGGTTCCGAGTACGCCGGAGTTGCGTAGAGGGATCTTGGAGCGAGCTCATAGTAGCAGACTTAGCATCCACCCAGGCGGAAAGAAGATGTATAAAGATCTACGTGGTCAGTTTTGGTGGAAAAGGATGAAATCTGATGTCGTCGCTTTTGTTAAGAGGTGTTTGATCTGCCAGCAGGTTAAGGCAGAGAGACAGAGACCTGGCGGCGAGTTGAGAAGCTTGGAGATACCGAAGTGGAAGTGGGAACACATTTCCATGGACTTCGTGACTCACCTGCCGAGGAGTGCTTCAGGCTTTGATGCTATTTGGGTGATTGTGGATCGATTGACTAAGGTAGCTCATTTCATCCCCTATAGCATGACTTTCACCTTTTTGAGGATGGCGCAGTTGTATATTCGAGATGTGGTGAGATTGCATGGGATCCCCATTTCCATAGTGTCGGATCGAGATCCGCGATTCACATCTCATTTTTGGGAAGGTCTTCAGTCAGCCTTGGGAACTGAAGTTAGATTGAGCACTGCTTATCATCCTCAGACGGATGGCCAGACCGAGCGTACTATTCAGACGCTCGAGGACATGTTGAGAGCTTGCGTTTTGGAGTTCGATATTTCTTGGCAAGATTCAGTGCCCTTGGTAGAGTTCTCTTATAATAATAGCTACCAGGCGAGTATTCAGATGGCTCCTTTTGAAGCTCTTTATGGCAGACGGTGTAGATCACCCTTGTGTTGGGATGATTTGGACCGTAAATCGGTCGGAGGACCGGAATTGGTTCGGGAGATGGAAGAGAAGATAAAGATGATAAGACAGAAAATGAAAGCAGCCCAGGACAGACAGGCAGCTTATGCGAATAAACGGCGGAGACCGTTGAAATTTCAGTTGGGAGATAAGGTCTTCTTGAAGATCTCGCCTTTCAGGGGCGTTGTGCGATTTGGGATGCGCGGGAAACTGTCTCCGAGGTATGTTGGACCGTACGAGATTTTGCAGCGCATTGGCACCTTAGCTTACCGACTAGCTCTACCGCCTTCTTTATCTGGTATACATGATGTGTTTCATGTGTCTATGCTGCGGAAGTATGAGCCGGATCCGTCGCATGTATTACAGCCTTCCGAAGTTCAGTTAGAGCCCGATGTGTCTTATGTGGAACGGCCTGTCAGAATTCTGGATCGAGCAGACCGTAGACTTCGGAACAAAGTGATACCTATGATCAAGGTTCAGTGGGATCGCAGGGGTGTCGAGGAGGCTACGTGGGAGACGGAGCGGCATATGGTGCAGCACTACCCGGAACTATTCTCTGGTATGTGATTATGTTTAGTTTCCTTTTGGGGTAAGTGCATGTGATTTCGAGGACGAAATCTTATAAGTAGGGGAGTATTGTGATATCCCCGAAATAATTAATTGCAATTTGAGCATTAATTGTGTTTATATGATTAATTATGATGGTAATTAATTGATTATGGAAATGCATGGTCACATAGAAAGGATGACCCGGGAGTGCATTTCAGGGTGCATGTTGTGCATGCTTGGAAAATGGTTGTTAGCATGATTTATTTGCCATGGGTAGCAATTAATTGGAAATCATGAATTTAATTGATATTTGGTGCATTTTGGATTAATGCTTTTAAAAATATCATGTTGGGGTGTTTTATACACCATGGGTTTGTGGGATGCATTTTAATAAATTAACCCAACCCACTTTATTACCCCAAACCCCCCACAACACTCATTCTTACTTTTCACTTTACCAAATCACCACCCAAACCCTTCCCCCTCCTCATTTTCGAGTTGAAGCAAAAAGGTGGTGAGAAATCCATGCAAAAAGTGGATTTGTGGAGTTTATTGGGAGATTTGAGATCCCCAAGAGGTATGGATACCTCATTGTTGATTTTGTAAGGTTTTGTTTAAGTTTGGTATGATTTTGAAGGGTTTTAAAATGGGTTTGTATGAGTTGGTGTTATTTTTTGGGTGAGTGTTAGATTTATGGTTATATGATGTTGTTTATTGAAGATTTGTAGTGATTTGGTATGGTTGGTGTTTGATTATATGAGTTTGTTTGGGTTGAGGAAGGAGATGGGTGAATAGTGCCCAAAAATCGGACATGCAGAGCTCGGCGATCGATCGGCGCCACCAGCGATCGATCGCGAGTTGCAGGGCTGGAGGCAGTGGACTTCAGCGATCGATCGCGAGTTTGGCGCGATCGATCGGCGAGGTCGCGATCGATCGGCGCAAACTCAGCGATCGATCGCGGATTTGATTTTTTTGTTGGGCGAGGCAGTGTGGTCTCGCGATCGATCGGGGCTATATGGCGATCGATCGCGAGACACCAAAATTGATGTTTTTGAATATTTTTGTGGGATTTTTGGTATTGGACTATTATTGGGTCCTAATATTGATTTGTGTGAATGTGTAGAACCATCCCAGGTGGCGACACAGCCAAGGAATTGAAGTCCTACCACATCCTACATTTTGGAAAGGTACGTAGAGGACGTACGGGTACCCAAACGGTACATGTATCTAATATACTCATTGTTTATGCATTGTGGATGCGAGTATATATGTGATTATGCATTGTGGATGCAAATACATGTGGAATTATGCATGATGATTGTAGATGCATATTATTATTGGTGCACATCCCATGAGTCGTGATCATCCCTTGATGATTTTAATGCTTGCCGCTATTTGTTTTGGTTCCGCTAAATGTGAAGCGAGGGGTGGGAGCGCCGCATGTCACATTTGAGCGTGGTTGTCATATAGGGCGAGGAAATGATATTTGCCGCTCAATTTGAGGCGAGGGGTGGGAGTACCGCTTGTCCATTGAAGCGAGGTTATTCTATGCCGCCTATATGTAAATAAGCGAGGGGCATTAAAATACATTGTGATGGACAGACTAGGGAATGGTGACCGGTATTTGATATTGGTGACATGTCGGGACCATTAAAAATAATCTATTGATTATACTCATGAGTTATGGTACAGGGACAACCAAACTGGAAGCGTTTTGAAATGCATGAGAAAACAGGAAGTGTTTTAATTGTGTTTTATGCATTTACGCTTCATATTCATATTGTGTTGAATATGAATGATATTATTGCTCATGTTTGGGGGTTGTCCTTGTAGGTACACTTTTGGCATGATAGAAAGGCTAAGCGGGTTGAGGTGGTGAGCTTGTGGAGAATTCTTTTGAGGCAGAAAGGACAGGATTAAATTTTGTATAGTATCTACTCTAGGAGTAGTGTAAAGCTATAATTGATAACATTCATTTGATCTGGGAATGTAACTAATCCAGGGATAGTCCTTATTATTTTGGCATGTAATTCTTAAAGCTCATAGACTCAACACGATTAATTCACTCTGATCATTTATATTAGCTCTATTTATGCCTTTGATCCGCACTTAAGGATTAGGGTCCTTACAATTTGAACACTCAGTGTTATTTGGAATTTATATGACCAGGTTAATAGTTTACGGGGTTGATCTGAGAAGTCTCGGTAGATTAGCTTGGGTCGATGTGGGATCCTCATTACTTAATGCATTATGTATCGATTCATTATACATATGTGAGTAAGAATTAAGTAAGACATACACTGATTAAGAGTTTCGTTATGTAGGTTGTTACAAATTGACAAAATAACCATGTCATAATATACATCATATGTACAGCAAAACAACCTAATCCAAAAACTCCTAACCAGTGGTTCAGCTCGCAGCGGACTAAGACTCACAATCCCGTCCTCCCACGTCTATGAGTCCCTACAGAAACAATCACACAACATGAGTATAGATAAATAACCATCCCAGTGCGATATCAATAAAAACATAATCGATAAAGCACTATAAACATCAGATGTGATTGTCATGTATATGCATCATCAAATGCAAATATGTCATGACATGTCTCATTCCTCATCCTGTTATAACCAGACCAATATGATATGTCTATCTCAGCTCAATATGTCAATGAAACCCTCTCACATCTTCATATTAGCAGCACATATCATAGTACCGTCCTAACATGTTATAACATCCAAAGCATATACCCAACCGGCTTATATCTCTCATGCCAAAGCATATGTAGCATACCTATCGTGGCAACAATCCCAGCCAAAGCATATACCCAACACTGACATATCTATCGTGGAATCGATCTCAGCCAAAGCATACGCTACACATCTATCTTGGCATTCATCTCAACAATATAATAACATGAATGCACATGCATATGATGTCAATAATCATATGATACCATGCTCACATCATCATCACAACAAGATCATATACTCGTACGTCAAAATGTACATGTTCTGCTACACAAACGATAATAATTAGGCGTCAATGTCTAACCGCCTCGTTGCCCCCTTCTCTGTGATAACGCTACAACAATATGAACAATATAACATGTTACAATTGGCTTCAAATTAAATTCTACACAAAAATCTTACATTTTCAAAACATAACCCTGGCGATCGATCTCATGTTTTGACTCAATCGATCGCCTAAAGATTTGGTCATAAGCGATCGATCTCTTATTTTCACGCGATCGGTCGCCTACCCCTTTGGAAAACATTCTGCCTTGAGGCGATCGATTGCCTACTTGAAGCGATCGATCGCTCAATGCACCGCCATTCTCATGTTTAGCCACAGGCGATCGATTGCCTCAAACTGTCGCAATCGATCGCCTCCTCTGTTTTCTGAAAAACCATGGCGATTTTCTACTTCTTTTCTTGGTGTTTCTCCTACACCTCACTTCCCACCATTACAACTTATTCCATTAAATCTCTAACATCAAACAAACATGTTTACATACTTTTACACCTTGTGTTTTAGCTCCATATACACTTTAAGCAACAAAGAACCATCACATGCTTTCATGCTTCAAAATTCAAGCATAACCGAAGAACTTCTAAATATCATGATAAAGTAATGAAAGGGTATTCTCCTTACCAAGTAAATCACTTCCTCTTAGGTTCCAAAAGTCTTTGCAAGTGTAACTCCAAACCAAACCCTCAAAAGAGTCCAAAGAAAGTGTAGAGATTTGTAGGTGTTTATGGTGTAAGTATGTGATGTAAAAGCTGATTGTAGATATATATTAGAACCTCCACATGCAACACAAATTCAAATGTAAATCCCCTCAAATTCATGTCAAATATAGAATACACTAGTATCCAACTATGTGATGCACTTCAAGTCACTTCTCCACTATAACACCAAAATGTTAAGTCCCTCTATCACATGTTCATGTTCTTAACTCATTTCTCATATCAACATGAGGTTCCATTCATGCATAACATTAGTCGAGCTCGGTTCAACCCGAATCCGAGTCCACATCATACTGTAATTAATCATAAGTACACCATAATCATATTACACATGTATACGTCAGATCGAGGCATGACAGTCGAGGTACGCTGAAATGAGTTGTATCATGACGTCTGACAAAGGCGTGCAATGATACTACTGTATGACCTTTTATGCCATTACTTGATTTATATGAATTAATTGTCACTATATGATGTCTTATGTGACTATATGATATGATGAATGTCTTGGATTACACGATATGTGAAATTACATGATTTGTATATACTTTCACATGTGATTGCATGATTTATTGAGTTGCATATGTCATTTGATGCATAAATGATTCATGGGCATATCATATTGATCTATCATTCCTTTGATATCCATGATTATGATTGAGTTGATTCACTCTAAGTGTCGGGGACGACGAGCACGGCGATGACAGGTAGTATAGGTAGCGACTGTAGTCACGCGCGTGTCACCGGACCTAGACACGAGGGATGGACGAACACATCACATAGGATGAGTCTCCTAGCGCAATGTGCGTGTGTTGTCACCCTATGCTCGAGCTGACATTATTTGATGATACCTTCCTTTGGACTCCGATTTTGGTATCTTGATATTCGATTCCTTGTGCCCATTCATACATCGCATTCATACATGGCATGCATTGCATGATCTTTGTCATTTGACATGATTTATTTATTTCTCGTACTGGGGTATTGACCCCCTTTGTGGGGGCTGTCATGTCTTTTGTTGTTCGGACATGACAGACTTTACAGGAGGACATGGTGACGATGCTTACAGCGACCCATCGAGAGATACCAGAGCTCCTTGAGAGCGAGCTCAGGTTATGTTTTATGTTTTGAGTCCCAGTAGTTGTTAGATTATTTTGACTTATGTTTTAAATTTACCTGGGTATGCCCCGAGTATCTGTATTTTAATTATGCTACTACCGGTTGATGTTATACTTGGTAATTATGTTATGATCAACATGTTAAATTTGAAACTGGAATTATATATTTTCAGTATCAGTATATATGTATCACCTAAAAGCGAAATTTTTTTAAGGCCGTTTGACAAGACATTTGAAATAAATCTTCCGCTGTTTACGCAAATAATCATATGTGTTCATTAAACACCACATTAGGATTGGGCCCTCACAGAAAAATCGTGTACAAAACAGCAAGGAATTCAAGTCTACAAGCAACATAATTTTGAATTCTAAACTGTAAGATTTTCACACAATAATGTTCCAAAACCATAACAAAGCCATGACATAATACATTCCATAATTAAATCTCCAAATGAAAGCCAAAATTTCGATTTAAACTGTGGAAAAATTGAAAACAAGTTTATGACTAAAAAGCAGAAATCAATATGATATGCCCATGAATCATATATGCATCATATGACATATGCAACTCAATATGTCATGCAATCTTACGTGAAAGTCAACACATATCTTGTAATTCACATATCATGTAGTCCAATGTAACATGTCATATTGTGAGGGCCCGGTCCTAATGTGGTGTTTAATTAACACATAATGATTAATTTGTGTAAACAGCGGAAGATTTATTTCAAAGGTCTTATCAAACGTCCCTAAATTTTTTTCGCTTTTAAGTAATACATATATACTGATACTTAAAATATGAAATTCCGGTTTCCAATTCAACATGTTGATCATAACATAAACTATCAAGTATATCATCAACCAGTAGTAGAATAATTAAAATACAGATACTCGGGGCATACCCCGGTAATATAAAACATAAGTAAAAATATTCTAACAACTATTGGGACTCAAAACATAAAATATAAACCTGAGCTCGCTCTTAAGGAGCTCTGGTATTCATCGGTGCTTCATCTCCAGCATCCGCAGTACGTCTACCTGTACCACCTGTCATGCCCATACAACAAAGACATGACAACCCCCACTACAGGGGTCAGAACCCAGTACGGAAATAAATAGATAATGTCAAGTATGACAAAGTATCATGCAATGCATACCATGTATGAATGCTATGTATGAATGGGTATAAAGAATCGAATCTCAAGATACCAAATATCGAAGTCCAAAGGAAGGTATCATCAAATTATGTCAGCTCGAGCAGAGGGTGACAACACACGCACATTGTGCTAGGAGAATCATCATATGTGATGTGTTCGTCCATCCCTCGTGTCTAGGTCCGGTGACACGCGCGTGAGTATAGTCGCTACCTATACTGCCTGTCATTGCCGTGCTCGTCGTCCCTGACACTCAGAGTGAATCAACTCAGTCATAATCATGGATATCAAAGAAATGATAGATCAATATGATATGCCCATGAATCATTTATGCATCAAATGACATA
This sequence comes from Haberlea rhodopensis, assembly GCA_907163345.1. Taxonomy (NCBI): domain Eukaryota; kingdom Viridiplantae; phylum Streptophyta; class Magnoliopsida; order Lamiales; family Gesneriaceae; genus Haberlea; species Haberlea rhodopensis. The sequence goes on from CAJQUN010000186.1 coordinate 1,082,299, forward strand.
TGCAACTCAATATATCATGAAATCTCATGTGAAATCAATACATCTCATGTAATTCACATATCATGTACTACAATGTATCTCAACATTTCATATAGTCACATAAGAATCACATAGTGACAATTAAATCATATATTCAATTAATGACATGTAAAATCATACAAAGCATCATTACACGTCTTCGTCAGACGTCATGATAAAACTCATTTCTACGTACCTCGACCCAAGCTAATCTACCGAGACTTCTCAGATCAACCACGAAATCTATTAACCTGGTCTTATATACTAAAAATTATCACTAAGTGCTTAAGTAGGCACAATAGCTACAACAAGTATTAAGGATAGTTCCTACTGATTTTCCTTCAAAATTTAGTCCGACCAGTTTTCGTTAAAAATTCATAATAAATTCATATGATGTCCAAATGACCCAAATCCAGTTCTCAAAGTTCAAAAACTCAAAGGACTTCATTTTCTTGTCTAATGATGTCGAGCTAATTCCTCCATTTAAAAGTAGTAAAAACACTAAAAATGTATCTTTTGAAATTCTGTTTTCCATCTCGAGCAGTTTTAGTAAATCGTCATATCTTTTTCATTTTAACTTCAAATTGGGTGATTCCAGTGGAAAATGACAGCCAACTCAACGTACTAAAATACCTATTTATTGACATTTTCCGGAATTCCTAGCCAAAAATGCTCAAGAACTCGGATAACACACTGCATGGGATTTTTCGTCCACATGCAGGACATAGATTGTGCACATAAAGTATAAAATTCATAACTTGTAATACCCCCGAAATGTTATACGATTATGTGCTATGATGATGATTTATGTTATGTTAAGGGTTGTGGTGTAATTAATTTGGGGAATTATAATTATGATATGATGATATGATTTAGGGGGAATGTTGGGTGTTTTAAAGGATGTATTAAATTAATGAAGTTATAAAATATCGAGTGAGGATATTTTAATACATCGTACTATATACCGGGACACAATTAAACACAAGATAACCACCCAACCCATATCACCCACCCCCCTGCCACTCGGCCACCCCCCCCCCCCCCCCCCCTTGGCAGCCCATGCCCTTTTCCCCACTTGGCAGCCCATACTTGTATGATGACCTTCCAATCAATCCCTTCTCCTTCTCTCCCCTCCATTTTTTCGTTCCAGTTTAGCAGCAACAAGGCAAGGGAAGAAGCTTGGTGAAAGTGTTCCAAAAACCTTGCATAAGAGAAGCAAAAGAGAGGGGTAAGTTGGTGCCCTGTTTTTCTGGGTTTTCGGGTTGAGTTGGGTTTTTGTAGTGAGGATTTCTATAGATGTTTGATCGCTTTCGTTAAAAGATGTTTGATCTGCCAATAGGTAAAGGCAGAAAGGCAGAGGCCTGGTGGCGAGCTGAAGAGCTTGAAGGTACCTAAGTGGAAGTGGAGGCATATCATTATGGACTTTGTGACCCACTTACCATGGACGGACTCTGGATTTGATGCGATCTGGGTGATCGTGGATAGGCTAACGAAGGTAACTCACTTCATCCCCTACTGTATGACTTTTACGTATCTAAAGATGGCCCAATCATATGTGTGGGATGTGGTGAGGTTGCATGAAGTTCCAGTCTCGATTGTGTCTGACACAGACCCAAGGTTCACTTCACATTTCTGGGAGGGTCTCCAGACAGCTTTGGGCACAGAGGTAAGACTGAGTACGGCCTATCGCCCTCAGACAGACGGCCAAACAGAGCGTACCATTCAGACGCTCGAGGACATGTTGAGGGCATGTATTTTGGAGTTTGATACTCCGTGACATGATTCAGTGCCGCTGGTGGAGTTCTCCTATAACAACAGTTATTAGGCGAGCATTCAAATGGCTCCTTTTGAAGCTCTGTATGGACGACGATGTAGATCACCGCTGTATTGGGAGGACTTGACTAGCAAAGCGGTCGGAGGACCGGATATGATCAAGGATATGGAAGGTAAGATAAAGTTGATACGCCAGAAGATGAAAGCGGCCCAGGATAGGCAAGCAGCCTATGCCAATAAGCGGCGACGACCGCTGGAATTCCAGTTAGGAGACAGGGTCTTCTTAAAGATCTCGCCCTTCATGGGTGTGGTTCGTTTTGGGATGCGGGGAAAGTTATCTCCGAGGTATGTTGGGCCATATGAAGTTTTACAGCGTATCGGTACTTTGGCATATCGTTTGGCTCTACCGCCATCCTTGTCTGGCATACACGATGTTTTTCATGTCTCTATGTTACGGAAGTATGAACCAGACCCGTCTCATGTCTTACAGCCTACAGAAGTTCAGTTGGACTCAGATGTGGCCTACGTAGAACGACCAATCAGAATTCTGGATCGAGAGGATCGCAGACTACGAAGCAAAGTTATACCAATGGTCAAAGTTCAGTGGGATCGTCGAGGTGTCGAGGAGGCTACATTGGAGACGGAACGGCATATGGTGCAGCACTATCCGGAACTATTCTCTGGTATGTTTTTATGTTTAGTTTCGATATGATGATGCATGTGGATTTCGAGGACGAAATCTTATAAGTAGGGGAGTAATGTAATACCCCCGAAATGTTATACGATTATGTGCTATGATGATGATTTATGTTATGTTAAGGGTTGTGGTGTAATTAATTTGGGGAATTATAATTATGATATGATGATATGATTTAGGGGGGATGTTGGGTGTTTTAAAGGATGTATTAAATTAATGAAGTTATAAAATATCGAGTGAGGATATTTTAATACATCGTACTATATACCAGGACACAATTAAACACCACATAACCACCCAACCCATATCACCCACCCCCCCCCCCCCCCCCCCACTTGGCAGCCCATGCCCTTTTCCCCACTTGGCAGCCCATACTTGTATGATGACCTTCCAATCAATCCCTTCTCCTTCTCTCCCCTCCATTTTTTCGTTCCAGTTTAGCAGCAACAAGGCAAGGGAAGAAGCTTGGTGAAAGTGTTCCAAAAACCTTGCATAAGAGAAGCAAAAGAGAGGGGTAAGTTGGTGCCCTGTTTTTCTGGGTTTTCGGGTTGAGTTGGGTTTTTGTAGTGAGGATTTCTATGCATGCTAGTGTAGGTATGAACGAAACATTGGTATGTATGTTTACATGGAAGTATTATGAAGCTCCTAGCATGTTTGTTTGAGTATATTACTTACGTTATGTGTTGGTTTTCTTGTTATGAAAGTAAGTGCTCGAAATTCTGGGCAAGGAAGAACATGCTCTGTTTCTGTATAAGTTGGTTGAGGTTGAAGATTATGATGAGGTTATGTTGCATGCTAGTTTAGGTTTTGTTGAACCTTGAATTTAAATGCTTACATAGAAGTTTTATAATGCTCCTAGCAGTCACTGCCAACATTACAGGATCTTATCGGGTCTCACAAAAGATTAAATCGAGAAGGGAAATTACATTCATTGGATGAATTAATTAATTAAGAAGAGTCTTAATTAAGTGATTAAAAGATTTTAATTAAATCATGGGTTTGGGCCCATAAGACTTTAAGAAAGTCTTGAACTTAATTAAGCCCTTTTAATAACTTGGTATAATTAATTGTAGGAGACAATTTTTAATATCATTCCACCCTAAACAAAGGATCTCACGGCGGCCTCTTCCAAAGTAGCTCTCGGTTTTTCATAGCCGAAGAGAGACCAAGGAAATTTTCGTGCCATCTTTCGATTGTGAATCGAGTGTGCTTCTTGTTCCGGTCTAACAACGAGTCTAGCAACTTGTTCTTAGACTATCCCTTCACCCGATTTGATCGTGTGGATACCGTTGAGGTAAAACTTGATAAGTTTTGCTAGTGACTCGAAGGAGGCGTTGGACGTGGTGCTGCTCCGTGGAATCTGCTCAAACACGTTACAAGGGTGAGACCTTTGTAATCCTTTATCCGATATGATAACCTATGTATAGATCCGGTGTCTTGTAATCCATATTTTTTTATATTCCGCTGCGTTGCTATGCATGGTGGATTACTAACAGAGAGACATCATATGCGCACATCTCCATTACCCACGTCTCTATTGGTCTCGACACCCACCGGAAGGAATGTTGTTGCTGATCAGTTTCTGATGGATTGCCTCATTTATTTTGAGGGCAATGAGATAAAGGCAGATTTGATTGTATTGGGTATGTCAGACTTCGATTGCATTGTGGGCATCGACATACTGAACAGATATTAGGCAGTGGTGGATTGTCGGCAGAGGACAGTTCGGTTCAAATTTTATATAGGGATTCAGTGGACTTTCTATTGGAACGGTTCTCATGCGAAGATTCCGTTGATTTCGGCGATCAAAATGTCCCTATTATTGGAACGTGGACACATGGGCTATCTTATTTATGCCGTGGACATGATGGGAAAGAGTAATGAGTTAAGAGTTGAGGATGTGCCAGTGGTAGCAGAGTTTGCTGATGTGTTCCCGGAGGAGATTCCAGGATTCCCACCGGCTAGAGAAGTCAAGTTTGGGATTGAGTTATTACCGGGGACATCCGCTATTTCTCGTGCCCCTTACAGGATGGCACCAGCGGAATTAAGGGAATTAAAGGAGCAGTTGCAGGAGCTCCTTGACAAAGGATATATACACTGTTGGGTTTTGGAAAATTGAATAATCTTAGTTTAGATGTTAACAAAACTTGTCATCGTGTTGCTAACATATTTCATCAAGTGTACAGTTCATAGATGATATTTTACCGCTTGATGATCTGCTAAGAAATGACATTGAGTTTGGTTGCTGAAATGAGAATTCAGCATCCAGTAGACCCCGAGCGCTGCTAACTAAATTTATCATATCTCATAGCTCGGATATTGAAACAACCTGATACCAAAGGGGTTGGATAGCCAACTCAATTCTCTACAAGTCGTATATCATGCCAGCAGACTAGATTCGAAGGTTTACATGACGAAAACTTGTATGCAAGAGCTTGCTGGTACAAAGCTGAAACAACAGCGGACAGATTGTAGCAGCTGTGGTATATCGGCCATAACTCTCAGCTCGCCTATCGAAACGAGATGATTCAGTATTGGTTAGTAAGCTAAGACAAAGATCTACAAGTCATATTTGGAAGTAAACGACTGAACCGGACGTTAAGATGACCAAAAAGCTTCTGCAAGTCACGCCATGTGCTGCTGCATCCAGCAAACATATAGCAGGACCATTGCCTCGTATTTCGAGCATAACTCTCTCATACAAACTCGAAATCGAGCGATTCTTGATTCCGTGGAAAGCTAAGAGAAAGGGCTACAACTTTGCCTAGAAATCAACGAATCAAGAGATATAACCAAGAGAACAGAATAGCAGATGTTGGGCAGCAGGGTACCAGCAGACCTTGGCCAGTTGATGCTATACCAGCAGACCCCAGACCAGCTGGTACCAGCAGACCTTGGCCAGTTGATGCTGTACCAGCAGACCTCAGACCAACTGGTACCAACAGACCTCAGACCAGCTGATGTTGTACCAGCAGACCTCAGACCAACTGGTACCAGCAGACCTCAGACCAACTGGTACCAGCAGACCTTGGCCAGCTGATGTTGTACCAGCAGACCTCATGCCAGCTGATGCTGAACCAGCTGACCAGACCAGTTGACCAGACCAGCAGACTTCCAAAAATAGCCCAGAAGCAGAGTATGACTATTGGAATGTTTGAAAGCTTACCAAAATTGTCCCAACGGTTATATTCTTGTATCTAACGTATATATCATTACTTGGGGCTATATATACAAAATTTGGAAGCTCAATAACAGCTGATTGAAGATCAATCCAAGCCTTCCAAAGCAAACCCACTTGGGATTCAATTGAGGAACTTCAAAGACAAAAGCTGCTAAATGAAGAGCACTCCTCAAACCTTTGGCACCTCTTACCTTGCTGTATCAGATTCATTATGGAATCATTTGTGCCTTTGTATTCACTCTATTCATTGTATTTGTGAGCTAAAATAGAAGAGTGAATACCATGTAACGGTTGATGATTCATAACAACCGATTGAGAGGTCTTTGTATGTGAGACATTAAAGAACATACATAGTTGAGTTGCTAGGAGTTCTAGTTGGATGGGGAATGCCCAACTGGACCGGGTTTGTACAAAGAGTTGTATAAATCAAAGTCTTCTAGTGTATCCCTTCCATGAGATGGAAGAAGGGGTGTGATGACCAGGGATTATAGATGTTAATCCCGTAGTGTTAATAATCCCTAAAGTTGTTTTACGTGGCGATTTGGAGTTTAATCGCGGTGTTGGGCCTTCTGGGCTCGTTTATTCGGGTAGTTGGGATCGTTGGATCCAGAGGTTGAGATTGTATTCTCATTTGGGTGAAAAACCTAAGAGTTGGGTTTTTAGTGTGACTCGGGATCTGGGGTGCCTAGTATGGGCACCGGTAGGGGGTTTTGGAGTTAGAGAGTGAATTTTTGAAAACAGATGATTTTTAATGAATCATGATGTATTTGTGGGGCTATTAGTATTTCGGGGTATTTTTGCTATAAATACCAGTTGAACCCGAGATTTTAATTTTAAAAATTCATTTTCAGCCCCACCTTCCCGTCACTCTCTCTCCCGCGTCTGCCTCCCGTCGCCCCTACCCCCGCGCACAAAAGCGCTTCGCCCGCCGCCGTCCGGCCGCCGTTCGGCGCGTCCAACCCACCGTTGAGAGTTTCGTCGCGAATCGCACTTGGGTTTTTCAGAATTGCGCAGACGCCCAAAATTCTAGGGTTCTTCGATTTCGGTCGATTTTCCTTCCGATCTTCGTATGGGTAACCTTCCTTACCCCTTTTTCGTTGTTCTCATGTATTCCCCTGCCTTTTTGTGAATTATTGTGTTCGAATTTAAAGAATTGGATTCGAATTTAGGGCTTTGGGTTCGAATTTTTGGGGTTTTTGGCAAGGGGTGATGATTCTTGCTTTTGATAGTTTAATTCACATTTTAGATGAATTATGGTGTTTAATTGGGTTCGATTTGTGAGATTAGGGTTCGAAATTTTGTAGGGTGTTCTTGAACAATTTTCGATATTGTCTCATTTGTTTCCCTCCCTGCATGTACCCTGCCCCGGGTCTTTTAAATGGTTAATTGTTGAGTGTTGACAATATTTTGAGGGTTGAGTGTGCTTGAGCATGGGTTGCATGTTCGTAAATAATTGTCAATTATTTATCGTGTTAGCACATCATTCCTCGGGGCATGGAACTCGAGCAAGGTTTGGCTCGGACTTCGGAGATTTAAGGTACGTGCAACGTACGAGCATTACTATATATATTAGAGCATTGTGAAATGCATAATGTATTTTGATTGCATTGAATATTGTGCGTGTGGTTATATATATATGTTGATATAGCCAAGGAACGACCAAATCTTGATATCGCCGCTTGTAGCGTGCGTGACACTAGAGTAGGATAACTCTTACAAGATATAAGGGGTACTGGGTTCATATGACTATTGTAGGGCATTTGAGATGCCTAAGAATGATCGTAGAATCATGTATTCATTATAAGACATTTGAGATGTCTAAGTATAATGGAGAATTGGTAAAATAAATGCTAGGCACTTGAGCTATCTGTGAATGATAGCGAGGTTGTGAAATCAGTATTAGATATTGAGATATCTATATTTGCATGTATAATAAAATTGGAATCACTATCTATTGATACTCGAGAATTAGGCATGCGATGAGTTAAATCATGTGTTGATTTACTGATTTTTGAGATTTGATGAGTTTGATGATTGTGAGAACAGGGACAGTACACGGAATCCGGATGAGGACGTTGTCATCCAGGGAGTATCATTTAAATTCATTAGTATTTACTTTTGTTGTAAATTATGAATTTTATTACTGTGATTATGGGATTTGTGTATTGGTATGCTCACCTCGTTGGAGGCTGTCTCTGTTGGGGCAGGTGAACAGGTACATCGATGGCTGTGGAGCTGAGCTCGAGTTGTTGATTGGATGTACTCCCAGGATCGTGGTACCAGGGCTTGATGGAGCACGGTATCGTATAGAGTACTTATATACACCTGAGGATTTTATACATATTCATGATGCTCGCATGTGAGCACGATTATACTTGTATATGGATTGTATATAAAGGCATGAGCCTTTCTCTCTTTCATTTTATGTTGCATGCAATTAGAGGTAGAATTGCAAGATGATATGAGAGTCATTGGTGTATTATGTGGGTGTTGAAACCCACTTTTGTCGTCATATGTGTGGTGTCTTCCCTGGCTGGGAACTTACTTAGTATTGCTGTATTCTGATGAGTATTATGTTTCCCTGGCCGGGAATTTTGTTATGTGTTGTGCTTTTATTTCGGGATAGCTCTATTTATGGGGAGACTCTGCCCAAATTTTTATAAAAGTCCACAATGTGAAAAGTGGCACAAAGGGGATGTAAATGGGCGAACTTTATGAGTCTATTTGTTGTTAGGATGATGATCTTATAACATTGAGTATTAAAGAAAATTTTGTAATTGCCATTCAATGGTAAAGTATCATCTGAGCTTCCCGTTTGATTTTTATTGAAAGCATGTGCCACACATAGTGGTTAATACACTAATCAAGGGTTAAGGGCTAGGGGTCCTTACATTAGTGGTATCAGAGCCAGGTTGCTCATTGGGGCTGTTAAGGGCCTAGGAAATTGTTGATGGCACATAATTTTTGCATGATGGCATTAATGTTGAATGACACAACTATATGTTTATGTGCTTTTATGATATGAAAAGTGGTATTGCTAACCATTGTGGTTGCAGGAATCGTGTGCGACGCGATAGGAGGACATTAATAGTAATGTCTGGCACTTTGTATGTTATGTGCCAAGGAATCTGGTTTTTAAGAAAATCAGGTAAAGAGATATTTCCGAGGTAACATGTCTTGGTATACGTATTGACATGCAAGTGGTTGCATATATGTATTGAATGTTTGATGCATAGCGTATATGGCTATTTTTGCTAACCCTGATGGTTACAGGTTACAGGAAATATGGAGTGCGAAAAGGAATGATGATTATACATATGTACGGGCATCCCAAGGGTAACATGTATTATGTGTTTAATTATTTAACACAAGGTAAATCAAGGTATGCATAAGATAGTGCATTATGATATGATACATGTTGATACGCATCATTTTGCATATGTATGTTGTGAAATATAAGAGGTGTATTTCACGAGTCAAGGTTATCTTAGTAAGGATTTTAATGCTTACGCTAAGGTCCATAAGAAGCGAGGAAGAATTCCGCTTACGTGGAGTAGTAAGAAGCATTAAAATGTACTAATGATAAGTGACTCAATTCCATAAGAAGCAAGAATTCTGCTTACGTGGATTTCCATAAGAAGCAAGAATTCCGCTTAAGTGGATTCCATAATGAAGCGGGGAGGATTGTACCGCTCATTATGAGGTTCTGTAGTAATGAAGCGGGGAGGACTGTACCGCTCATTATGAGGACACAGCTGATAGCGGTGATGTATTCCGCTGTGTCGATTTATATTCATTTCATTATGAGGACACGGATGATAGTGGTGATGTATTCCGTTGTGTCGATTTATATTCATTTCATTATGAGGACACGGATGATAGCGGTGATGTATTCCGCTGTGTCGATGCTGATGGTTCATTCCGCCAGATGTATTGATAGCGATGGTTCATTCCGCTATATTGATTGGCGATGGTTCATTCGGCCAGATGTATTGATAGCGATGGTTCATTCCGCTATATTGATTGGCGATGGTTCATTCCGCCAGATGTATTGATAGCGATGGTTCATTCCGCTATATTGATTGGCGATGGTTCATTCCGCCAGATGTATTGATAGCGATGGTTCATTCCGCTATATTGATTGGCGATGGTTCATTCCGCCAGGTGTATTGATAGCGATGGTTCATTCCGCTATATTGATTGGCGATGGTTTATACCGCCGGGTATTGATAGCGATGCCTCTTTCCGCTATTATGTGGACGATGATTCATGCTCAGGTGTATAGCGAGGTTTCATGCCACTTATTATATGACGAGGTATCATGCCGTCGATTCTATAGCGATTGGATTGTGCCGCTATGTACTCAGCACAGGATTTTGCCGCCTTCGAGCGATGGGTGCTGATTACGCACTATTATTGAGCGACGGAGACAGGTATGCCGCTATATTGTTAGCGATGAGGTATGAGTTATTGCTATTCTATTAGCATTATTGTAGCTGGCATGCGTTGATATACATGTTTTATTATGACTATTTTACTAGCATGATGATGGATGACATACATTGATGTACATGGACCGTCACGAGTTGACTAGGTTGTTTAGATGTCATTGTTGACATGTATCGTCACTGGTTGACGATGTCTTAGATGCCATGAGTGGCATGTATCGTCATGGGATGACGATGACGATGGTGTAGGAGATGTCTTATTAGACATGCATCATCGTTACGATGAACAATGCGTTGAGTATACGTATTTAGTTATATGCCTTGGGTGCCAGTACCGAGCACAAGGTGGTGTGTGCGTCACCGATTGACGTGACCCTTATACCGAGCGGGTTGCTCGAGGAATGGATGGATGCGCTGTACATGTGATTGTACCGCAGCTTATGTTTGGTTACGAGTGGTGATACCCTTGAGGTATGCTCGTTGAAATGGCTTTTGGCCATGTGATTTGACGACATGAGTAATCATGGAGGAAATTACTCGCTTTCTGTTGATATGACATGTGGTAGACATGGTCACACCACCCTTGAGGGTGTAGAATGGGTCCTAAGGGGGTAGGATCAGGTTATGTTAAGTACATAGGGACATTGGAGTGTCCAGGGTGTATCGGCATTAGAGGAATGTTGGGTAAAGACCCACTACTCTATTGATCTTCTTCCCATGGTATGGTATGCCATGTGGATGTCCATCTTGTTGGTAGGTTTGAGGTAAACCTAAAGAGGCAGAGACTAGTTTGTCTGCCGCGTGTGTGCAGCACCATGAGGGGCTTGCTAGAGCCGTTATACTACTCGTTGGAACCAAGTTTGGCAAATCGTAAGGTGATACGATGTGGATTGTGGTGGACTCTAGTAGTCACCACGTCATTTGAGGTTGAGGTTGTGCATACCTCACTGAACGTGTATACGTTTATGTTTAATTTTGGTGAGACTTGTCTAGGACAGCTCATAATGTTGGAGTACCAACAAGAGAGTCATCAGGTCGTTATTGACTCGATCTGAGGGAACCCGTTCATTTGGGATACAATGGGTGTTATTGTATCCAGTTTTTCCGAACAGTGGTTCGAGACTTGTGGATCTAGAGTTCGATGGCACTTCTCTTGTGGGGAAGGAGGTAGTATTATACCTATTTGGGGAATCTTTGAAAGATTCGGTAAGTTGGTCCAATGTGGTGTTGATTTTGGGAATCACACCGTGTATTGTTAATCGTCGATTATCATTCTCCACGGGGTAGGGAATGACTCAGAATTGACAGTTGTGTTTGGGGCTTAGGGGTATGTTGTAGATACCCGAGCCAAGTGCATTGAGTATGCATGTGATGTCAGTGCTTAGGCAGGTATACCGGTGAGTATACGGACGTCAGTTATTGATTTCATTTTTGTCAAGCATAGAGTTATGCTATTTTTTTGGATGGTTAAATCTCTGATGAGAGGTATGGAACACCTTGAGATTGGGAATCTCCATGGCACGATAATTATGAGGAATAATCGTGAAGTTAGTTGACTTCCTTTGAGGAGGGATTATCTTGTGTGGGTTAAGGTATTTCCTTGTTGGTGTTTTCCTCCGAGTTATGCGATAGCCTTCCCAAGTTTGGATTGTTAAATCCTAGGATTATCAAGGGATGACAGGAATTCGGGTTGGTTGGGTGTCGCTGTCGACACAAGCGTTAAGGATGCAATGGGTTTATTGCATGTCCTTTCAGAATTTGAAACTCTGTGGAGTCTCGATTGTTTATTTATGATTAGGATGTGATACTTGGAACATCCGGAGGTGGACATCTTGTGAGATGTCTTTTGTATGAATCTGTGGCCGTGAGTTGCCCAAATTGAGTTGCAATGATGCGACTGCTCCTTCGATGGAGGAGGTTTGAGAGTGGAAACCAGGTTTGGTATGTATACACCGTGGTATACTAATGTTTCCCTCGTAACGATGTATGTTAGACATCGTGAGTCATGATAGAGATGTCATTGAATGATATCTACGATGGAATCGGGAGCGATTCGAATCCTTGCAGTTTCAGTTGACTAACTGCTTTTGGATTGTTAGCGTTGAGTTGTGCTGACGCTCTTTGACGTTATGATGGATTTGGAAGTCTATTCCACACCAGAGTTTGACACGAGGTCAACGTTCTCACGGTTGAGGTGTCATTCAGGATGCGTTCTTACTAGTTGTATTAGAACTAAGGATGACTGTCCGATCTACAGTCGTAAGTATTGGTTATTTTGCAGTCATGAGAGACTGACTTATGGGATGACCCGCATCGAGGTACGTTTTGCCTCTTGGGTGATATGTTGGTTTTGGTAAAGTCGCTCTGTTTCAGAGTTTGATGTGAGATAAGTATCCTCGCGATTATTAAGACGATTCTGATATGGTCAAGAATCGAGGTTATGGCTTCATGTTGTTGTGTAGCCTGGGTGTTACGTGATACACCGATGCTAATTTCGAGGACGAAATTCTTTTAGTGGGGGATGTTGGGAAAACGATTTCTAAAGTTTTGGTAATTACAAACTGGATGAAGTCCTACCGGATATTAAAGACACCAACTGGATGGACATCAACCGGATGAAGACATCAACTGGATGGACATCAACCGGATGAAGTCATCAACCGGACAAGACATCAACTGGATGGACATCAACCGGACAAGACATCAACTGGATGGACATCAACCGGATGAAGTCATCAACCGGACAAGACATCAACTGGATGGACATCAACCGGATGAAGTCATCAACCGGACAAGACATCAACTGGATGGACATCAACCGGATGAAGTCATCAACCGGACAAGACATCAACTGGATGGACATCAACCGGATGAAGTCATCAACCGGACAAGACATCAACTGGATGGACATCAACCGGATGAAGTCATCAACCGGACAAGACATCAACTGGATGGACATCCACCGGATGAAGACATCAACAGTGCAAGCTATCATCAGGATAAACTTAAACTGGATGAACATCTACTGGACAACTATCAACTGAATAGTCTCTCACTGAACAAGGACATCAACTGGTCATAAGAGGATGAACGACCAGTTGAACAAAGAAAACCAGCAGAAGTCTAAGCTTCCAGTTAGAGCACTAAGCAACGAGACAAAATCAGTACAACATTCTCTGACAAAGGTACAACAGAGCGGCGCACCCTGCTATATCTCCGCCACCATTATCGTCAGAGTGAAAAGAGCCGTTGCTTTACAAAATAGGAAAGAAGACAATATGAAATTGGAAAGTTAATCTCTTCCATATACAGAAAGGCTACCGTTGGACATCCAAACCTATAAATACATCCAAGCAGAGAATAAAGAAGAGCTGAGCGATTTTCAACTAAGAGATATATTTCAAAGCAAACACTAAAGTCATCCGACTGATATTCCAAACGTTCAGCAAAGAGCAGACAAACAGCAAAACTGAATCTGTGACAGATTATCTTCAATTGAAGTCTGCTGCTCAAAAACTCTCAAAGCTAGAAAGTGTATTCTGTAAAGAGTATCATAGAATCCATTGTAATCAAAGTAAAGAAGTGTGTGATTGCTAGGAGTTTAGGCCAAGTGTGTTAGTGCCTAAGAAGGTTGTATACTGTAAAAGTGTAAACCAAGTCTTCTAGTGAATCCTTCCTGAAAAGGAAGAAGGGGAGACGTAGAAGCGTTGTGCTTCGAACTTCCAGAAACAATTCTCGTGTTATTTGTTTATTGCTTTATTACTTCAGTTTTATTCCTCACAAGTTTTGTAGACGTCTTCCGCACTACAACAAGTGTCTACTAACTTGCCTGATATTGAGAAGCAACTGTAATACTTAACAGTTTACAGTTAACCAGAAAAAGAAATCGAAATTGTATCGAGTGTTTATTCAACCCCCCCCCCCCCCCCCTCTAAACACTACCCCGATCCTAACAAGTGGTATCAGAGCCAGGTTTTCTCAATCTTGAGAAATGACCATTTATCAAAAACTGATGGCCTCATTCAGCAAGATTCCAATGTTCAAGAAAGACGAATATGATGACTGGAGGATCCGTATGCAAGCACATCTAAGTGCTCAAGATGATGATATGTGGTATGTAATCACTGAAGGACCTTTGAAGATCATGAAAATCAATACAGCTGCTTCTATCACAAGTGGAGATCCACAAATGGTAGAAAAGGAAAGATCTCAATGGTCAAATGAAGACAAGAAAAAGGCAAACCTAGACAACTTTGCTAAGGATTCTATTCAAAACTTTGGACAAAAATATGTTCAACAAAATAAAGATGTGCCCTACAGCTAAAGAAATCTGGGAGAAGATTGCTCAACTCTGTGAAGGAAATGATCAAACCAAAGAAAACAAGCTTACCGTGGCTTTACAGAAGTTTGAGCATATCAAAATGATAAATGGAGAAACTCTCAACGAGTACGATGAAAGAGTGACTGGAATAATCAATGAACTAAACAGTCTGGGTAAGGAGTTGCCCAACAGAGAAGTCACTCTCAAAATAATGAGAGGTCTACCAAGAGAATGGGATGTCAAGACCATTGCTACGAGAGAATCGAAGGACATCAACAAAATAGATCTACATGATCTGTTTGCTGATTTAAAAGCCTATGAATTCGAATTAGGCATTCGGGTTGAAGATGAACCAAGCACCAGTCAACCAACAAAAGCTCTCACTGCATCTGAGTCTCTGCCCACCCCTACAGAAATGACTCCAGAAAAGATGTGTAATGATGCTATGGCAATGTTTGTAAAGAAATTTGGGAAATTCATGAAGAAAAATCAGAGATCTTATCAATCATATCCTCGGAGGCAGAGTTCCAAAGGAAATTCAGAAGAAGAAGAGCGAGTATGCTTCAACTGCCTCAAACCAGGACACTTCATTGCGGACTGTCCTAAACCCAAGAAGGATGATCACAAAAGAGGATCCAAGGATTACAGAAAATCCAAAGAAACCAGAAGATCATCCAAAAAGGACAGAGATCAAAAGGTCTTGATGGCAGAAGAAAGTAAGAGCAAATGGGCTGAGTCTGAATCAGACTCAGAAGAGTTAACTAGCTCATCCAGCGAGAGTGAAGACGAGGAAGTCCACTGTTTAATGGCAAATAATGAAAATGAGGTACATGAATCAAACCTATCTGAATTTACACATAGTGAACTCACCAATGCATTGCAGGACATGATAAATGAGTATCGGACGCTATATGAATCTTTTGAAAGCTATAAGACTGAGCATACAACCCAAACTGAAATGCATGAAAACAAGCTTGATTGTGAACAATCAAGGGAGTTGAACTGCCTAAGGGAAACAGCCAGTCTTCTAGTGAAGGAAAGAGATGAAGCCAAGAATGCTTACCAGAAACTTAGCAAACTGGTTAGCATTTGGAATGCATCGACTACCAGAAAGGATGAAATGCTTGAGTCTATAAGGCTTGCTGGTGATTTAACTGGCATAGGCTATAATAGCAATGATAGCAGTTCATCTGGTAATGAACCTCAACTGTGTCTAACAAAAGGCAAGGCTCAATCAATGAACTTTGTAAGATCTAGCACAGTATATGACCCTTACGAACTGGTTAAAGAACCTGTTAAAGCAACACTCATCAAGGAACAGGCACAGCACAGAGGTATCGGTTATGTAGAACCACTCAAAGAGGCTAAACCGAGGCAAAAGTTCAGAAATGAACTTAAACCTACTGGTCGAGCAGCTAGAGAGGTTAAACCCAACTGGTACTACAACTGTAAACCTGTCCAGAAGAGGTATATGCTAAATAACAGGAACTACAAACCAAAAGCACATGCATACACATATTATCACACTCCACAGTCAAAATCATCACCTATATCTATAAATGCACACACATTTCAGAACACACACCGACCTAAGTCATTCAGGGTCATACAAGTGTGGGTTCCGAAAGGACTAATCCTACCAGGACCCAAGTAGGATTGGGTACCAATCATGCTATCGCTTTAATTGCAGGAAACTAGAATGCATCCAGTTCGGAGCTCAGAATGGTTTCTGGACAGCGGATGCTCTAGACATATGACAGGGAATGCGAGCTTACTGTCTGAACTGGTGGACTCCACTGGACCCAGAATAACCTTTGTAGACAACGCGAAAGGTAGAACCGTGGGTAAGGGTAAGATTATCTACGGTAACATCATCATTAAAGATATTCTGTTAGTTGAAAATCTATGCTACAACTTGATTAGCATAAGTCAACTGTGTGACAATGGTCATTCCGTAGAATTCAATCAGCACTCATGCACAATCAAATCTATTGATGGTAGTATACTACTTGTAGGTAGAAGGCATGATAACACATATAAAATTGATTGGAATCTTAATCAGCCTATCTCTTCTACTTGCTTAGCTACTCTGAATTCATCCAAAAATTGGCTTTGGCACAAACGGTTGAGTCACTTAAACTTTAAAACTATTGCCAGTCTGCGTAAACTTGATCTAGTTGTTGGACTGCCCCAAATTGAGTTCTCAAAAGACAAGATCTGTGCAGCATGCCAACTTGGTAAGCAAATCAGATCCTCCTTTAGGAACAAAGGGAGTAAATCTTCTTCTCGGTGCCTAGAGTTGCTGCATATGGATCTATTTGGTCCTATACCAGTAACAAGTCTAGGGGGAATGAAGTATACTCTAGTGGTAATAGACGATTACACTCGTTTCACGTGGGTCTTGTTCCTAAGTGGCAAAGATCAGGCTACTCCAAAGCTGATCAAATTACTGAAAAGACTCCAAAATGAGAAATCGTGTGGGATAGATAGAATTCGCAGTGATAAAGGTACCGAGTTCACCAATCAATCACTCGAATCATATCTAGATGACCTTGGTATTAAACACGAATACTCTGCAGCTAGAACTCCTCAACAAAACGGAGTTGCTGAGCGTAGGAACCGCACTTTGAAAGAAGCTGCGCGAACTATGCTCGCGGAATCAGAAATATCGCAGAAATTTTGGGCAGAAGCTGTCAACACAGCATGTTATACGCAGAACAGATCAATGATTAATAAGCGAGCAAATAAAACCCCTTATGAGATCTGGAATGGCAGTAAGCCAAATATTTCCTATTTCCATGTGTTTGGTTGCAAATGTTTTATTCACAACAATGGAAAGACTCATCTCACAGCTTTTGATGCCAAATCTGATGCTGGAATATTCCTTGGCTATTCTACAGTTAGTAAGGCATTCAGAGTATTTAATAATAGAACTCTTAATGTAGAAGAATCAGTGCATGTAAAATTTGATGAACCTACTAACTGTACATTATCTGATATACAAATCAACAACTTGAGTAATCGACTGGAAAGCACTTACATTGACGAAAATGTTGATGATGAGATTGATTACAGAAGCAGGACTGACTGCTCCTTAGAACCAGAAGTTCCTGAAGCTCAAGCAGAAGAGTCTGCTGGCCAACAAGCACTGCAGCCAGCTTCAAATGAAACAGTAGTATCTACCCCTGCTGCAGCAGAAGGAACAAGTGAGAAAGATGAGTCAATCAGAACCTCTGATTTGCCTACTCACATCCAGTCAACTGAAGAACTCAATCATTTTGGACCTTCGCTTCGGTGGAAGAAGGATCATCCACCTGAGCAGGTCATCGGTAACCCTCTTGCTCCTCTACGCACCAGAGGACAAATGATTAATGAATTTCTTCATGCTGCATTCATATCTCATATAGAACCTAAGAAGATTGATGACGCTATATTAGACCCAAGTTGGGTAGAAGCAATGCAGGAAGAACTAAATCAGTTTGAGCGAAACAAAGTATGGTATCTAGTACCACGACCACAGCATCACACTGTAATTGGCACCAAATGGGTGTTTAGAAATAAATTAGACGAAAACGGTACAGTAATCAGAAATAAGGCAAGATTAGTTGCACAGGGCTACAGACAGGAAGAAGGCATTGACTTCGATGAAACCTTTGCCCCTGTAGCTCGACTAGAAGCAATTCGCATATTTCTTGCATTTGCTGCGTTTAAAGACTTTAAAGTCTATCAGATGGATGTTAAGAGTGCATTTCTTAACGGCAAACTCCAGGAAGAAGTCTATGTTGAACAACCTCCTGGATTTGAAAACCATCAGCAGCCATCTCATGTTTTTCGTCTCAATAAAGCCTTGTATGGTCTAAAGCAAGCTCCCCGTGCCTGGTATGAAACTTTGTCAAAATATTTGACAGAACACGATTTTATTATTGGCACGGTGGACAAGACCCTTTTTAAATTTATAAAGGGAGACCATACTCTGCTTGTTCAAATTTATGTTGATGATATTATTTTCGGAAGTACTAACTCAAAATTGTGCGAAAGATTCTCTAAAATTATGCAGGACCAGTTCGAGATGAGCATGATGGGAGAACTATCATTTTTCTTAGGATTGCAAGTCAAGCAATCTAGTGAAGGAATCCTAATCAATCAGTCTAAATACACTAAAGAACTACTGAAGAAATATGGAATGAGTACCAGCTCAGCTGCTGCTACACCAATGAGCTCATCTGCCAAACTCGACTTGGATAATTCAGGAATACCAGTCGAAGTTACAATGTATCGAGGCATAATTGGATCTTTACTATATTTGACAGCCAGCCGACCAGATATTATGTTTGCAGTGTGTATGTGCGCCCGGTTTCAGGCAAATCCCAAGCAGTCGCACTTCACTGCAGTCAAAAGGATCCTAAAATATTTGAAAGGCACTGAGAATGTCGGTCTATGGTATCCAAGAGACTCAACCTTCAATCTTATCGGATACTCAGATGCTGACTATGCTGGATGCAAAATTGACAGGAAAAGCACCAGTGGGTATTGTCAATTCCTTGGTGATCGATTGATATCATGGGGTTGCAAGAAACAGACATCCATTGCAACTTCCACTGCAGAAGCAGAATACCTTGCTGCTGGAAGCTGCTGTGCTCAACTGCTCTGGATTCAGCAACAACTCAGAGACTATGGAATTGAATCTACAGAGGCTCCCATTTTCTGTGACAATACCTCTGCCATTGCCATAACGTACAATCCAGTTCTTCATACTCGTACTAAACATATTGACATCCGTCATCACTTTATCAGAGATCATGTCATGAAGAAAGAAATCCGGCTGGAGTATATTTCTACAGAACAACAGGCAGCAGACATCTTCACAAAGCCTCTACCGGACGCTAAGTTTTCTTACTTTCGAAACATTCTTGGTTTAATTGAAATTACTTCTTGATTATTTTACTTTGGGTAATGAATTCAGGGGGAATTAGTTAGTTTATGTGCATAAATTTAGGGGGAATTTCTGTTATAATTCTATCATGGTTATTTAAGCTCAGCTGGTAATACAATGGTCAACTGCAGTAGGTGTATCCGAACCAGTAGGACTCCACAACCAGTGGATGTTTTCCTACCAGTCGAACCCTACATACCAGTTGATGTTACCAAATATGCTTTGACAAAAATAACCCTCGATACTTATTAACCTAATGAACGTCGGAATTCAAAATTACTTTTGGTTAAAAATAAATTATTTCACTCCCGCCTAAATCCTGTTCTTTCATTTATTTGTTAAATCTTTTTTTAAAAACCGTTAGATGATCGCCACGTATACATGTGTCCGCTCATCTACAGTACGACGTTACATATACTTTCTTTTTCACCGCCTTTAGTTTCACTACTCTTCTTCTCCAACAAATCACTGCGATTATTTTTCTCTTTCAGAAAAATTACTCTAACAACTGCTGATGTTTCTTCCTCCTACTCACTCAATATGTCGAAGAATGTTCAGCCGAGTTTTATCACCAATGCTATTCACGTCGATTTTCATTCGATATCCACATCCTCTGATGAAGAAACCAAGGAGTTGATACAAAGGCTGGATACCTCCGGAATGCTGGTAATCTTGAGTCAGAACCCCTCCTTTTACAAGAACGAACTACAAGAGTTCTTCGCAACTGCCAAAGTTGTGGATGACACCGTGGTGGCGTCCATCTCTGGACAATCTTTCACCATCACCCAACCAGAATTTGCTACTCACCTGTGCCTACCCTCTACCGGACTCTCTGATTTCTCGACTATTCCGGCAGAACTAAGAGAAGAAATGCATCTCACAGTCTCAGAATCTACTCATCGCCTTCCACGTCCTCCTTCCGGAAAGTTTTGATGAAGAGTCATTATAGACAACTGGCGGACATAATCTCCAAGGGGCTCCTCTGTAAGGCAGGATCATTTGATATAATTACCCCTGAGAAGTTTGACGTTATGAGCGCTATATGCAAAGGGTTGGAGATAAACTGGTCAGCTGTGCTATTTCAAATACTGACTAGTCTGGTAGCATCTGGCAAGGGTCAATCAGGTTTTGCTCTCCCTCTCAGCAGTCTTTTTGAGAGCAAAAACATTAAGACAGGGGCTCTTTCTCACCTTCATCCAGGGAGGCTCATCACTCATAAGTATCTTCAGCTTCATCGCCAACGAAGTGGCAGAGAAGGCGGAGTAACAAAGCGTCGCTTGACTCAGGTTATAAGTGACTCTGAACAGACTGTATCGGAATCCGCTGAGTCATCTCCCCCTCCTCCCCCTCCTAAGAAGCCGAGAACACGAAAAACTGCTCCTCAGACCGCCCGACAGTTAGACATTGCCGCCTCCGACACTATCTCCTCCGCTGGTCCTACAGATGTAAATCCTGATAGGGAACCCAGCCCTACCATCCCTTCAACTGAGGCACCAACTACTTCCTTAGCCATGGTGCCTGCTCCTTCGATGGTTCCAGCTGACACTCAGACAGCACTGGTAAGCACTCAGCAAGCACCAGGCTCTATAAGCTTCAGGACACCCAAGTCATCATGTCCATACTGTCATCCCAAGACCACCCCTGCTGGAAAAGGAAAATCTCTTACGGCTCCAGTGTCCACTCCTGTTGCCTTCGAGAGTCAAATGGTAATGGATACAGTGGAAGCCAAACTGCAACCACAGTTGGAGATTTTTGATCGATGGGTAAAGGCCCGTATCAAGGTTCGCTTAGATGATTTTGATCAAATTCTGGATCAAGCTAGGGGAGATGAGAACAAAATACTAGCGTATCTTCAAATCTCAGACCCAGAAACAAGCCTGAAGCTACGAGAAGTTTTCAGCCTAATGATCTATGTGGGTGAACTTCAGGCCCTGGTTGAAACTCGCCTTCAACAATTTGACGGGAATTCAGGAACAGCGAATCATGATAGAGCTGTTCTAAATGCTCTTGGACCCAAGCTCGAAATGGCTGAGCTTGCTCTTCATGACCTTCGCATATCCACTGGTATTCATTCTTGCTCCACTACTGCAACTGTTGCCAGTCCTGATCAGCAGGATCTACACTCCATCATTGTAAATTTGGAGATTGTTCCATTTTCTGTGGAGCTCACTTCTACTGCTCTGGAGACTACTTCCCCTGGAGCGAAGGCCGCACCAACTGCCTTGGAGGTAGCCTCCTCAGTTCAAGAACTCTCCTCTCCTCCCAGCTCTCACAATGATCAACAGCCCCAGCCAATGGCTGTTGATCACACCAATGTGGATGCAGTCATACAGACAGTGGTTCAGCAAGTTACCATTTCCTCTGCAAATCATGAACCCAGCGAGTCTTCACACTCAAATGATCACACCCAGATGTCAGCTGCTGTGGTTGATCAACCCACAACTACTTTGACTGCTCCACCAAATGAAGAAACTGCCCAATTGGCTATCACTATCTCAGAGTCTACAGCTGCACCAATTGTTGAAGCTTCTATATTGCCATCCGCTGCAGTTGACGATGCTCATCTCAGTGCCCTTGTTCCTACTACTGACGTTCCACTGATTGCTGCCGATCCGTCCATGGTTCAAGAGCTTTCTGAAGACTTTTTTGTCTTTACCAACCCTATGGACGAACCTCCGAACATTACTGCACAGCTAGCCAATCTATCCACTGCCATATCAGCCCTAGCCAGTGATGTTCATAAGCTTAAACAGGAAGAACGAACTGCAACTCTCATTCTAGGCACTCATCAGCAGCACACGGACTCACAATTCCAGCAAGTCTACCGGGACTTAAGTAGTTTAACAACTACCGTCACCAGACTTCAAACATTTGCTGAGAATGCAGTGGCAGATGCTTTTACTAGAATTGGCCAGGCGCGTCTCCAGATCAACCAAAACACTGAATCTCTTCATGCTGCCACCTCAATGGCTCTTGGAGAAAAGATTGACGATGCCAAGAAAACATTGACTGATCAGTTGGCCACTATGCAGGCAGCATTTGCCTCTCAAATTCAAGATATTTGCAATAGTCTGCCTGCAGCCCCTCAAATTATTCGCAGATTACCTGAACCCAGCCGAACTGCTCCCTCAACGTAGCGAGGTTCAAGTTCAGCTGCTCATTCATCCCCTGCAACTGGAGCACTCACTCAGTCCAGACCAACTGCTCAACCAAGATCTCGGAGTCCACGCCAACCGCCTGCCGAAAAACGCGACTATTCCAAACATTGGTTTGGGCGCAAATAGTATCATTCTCTGACTCCTCCATTAATTACTCGTATCTATTTACTGTTTTTATTGACTTTTTCTTTGTATTTACTGTTCCACTTAAATACATTCACATTAATTGCAACCTTTTCATTTCTATAAATAGAGGCTCTTGTTTGTTCACAGAACACACATTCACTTAACATGCTTACTTTCAAGCTATTCCATATTCCCTGGTTATCTGTTAGATTTTTTTTCGCTTCATGGGTTTATTACTTATCTAAATCAACCCCTCATGGGTTGATTACTTATCTAACCCAGCTCTGTGAAGCTTCAGCGCTTTGATCCTGTTCTGGTGCTCCTCATCAGTCAGGAACCACTAACAGCAGATGCCTGGGTGCTGATGACAAAAAGGGGGAAGACAGAGATAGACTATTCTCATTAGGTGAATCCATGAACCATGGAAGCTGCCTGATGAATATACGTATGACTCTTCCCGACCTTCTCTCTAAAACAAGGTAGACTGGCAGAGATAGAGTATTCTTATTAGGTCCTCTCGGAAACAAGGTGGATCGAGCTCTTCCTCTCTGAAATAAGGTGGATCGAGCTCTTCCTCTCTGACACCAGGTGGATCGAAGCTCTCCGGGTCTACAATACTTGTTTAAAGATTTGTCTTGTATCAGCTAAATTATGTAAACTAAATTGGTCTTAGATTCTAGTCAAGTTATTAGAATTCATCTTAAGTAAAGATGAATCTCTCTCAATTGTCCAGTTTGATTACAACTTGTAATCTGCTTATATTTAATGAAAATTTCTTTTCCATTATCTCTTCAAGTAATTTCAGGATTCTCATCTTATTTACTCAAGCTGGAAATAGATCTTTGCTTAGTTTTGTCATCACCAAAAAGGGGGAAATTGTTGGGAAAACGATTTCTAAAGTTTTGGTAATTACAAACTGGATGAAGTCCTACCGGATATTAAAGACACCAACTGGATGGACATCAACCGGATGAAGACATCAACTGGATGGACATCAACCGGATGAAGTCATCAACCGGACAAGACATCAACCGGACAAGACATCAACTGGATGGACATCAACCGGATGAAGTCATCAACCGGACAAGACATCAACTGGATGGACATCAACCGGATGAAGTCATCAACCGGACAAGACATCAACTGGATGGACATCCACCGGATGAAGACATCAACAGTGCAAGCTATCATCAGGATAAACTTAAACTGGATGAACATCTACTGGACAACTATCAACTGAATAGTCTCTCACTGAACAAGGACATCAACTGGTCATAAGAGGATGAACGACCAGTTGAACAAAGAAAACCAGCAGAAGTCTAAGCTTCCAGTTAGAGCACTAAGCAATGAGACAAAATCAGTACAACATTCTCTGACAAAGGTACAACAGAGCGGCGCACCCTGCTATATCTCCGCCACCATTATCGTCAGAGTGAAAAGAGCCGTTGCTTTACAAAATAGGAAAGAAGACAATATGAAATTGGAAAGTTAATCTCTTCCATATACAGAAAGGCTACCGTTGGACATCCAAACCTATAAATACATCCAAGCAGAGAATAAAGAAGAGCTGAGCGATTTTCAACTAAGAGATATATTTCAAAGCAAACACTAAAGTCATCCGACTGATATTCCAAACGTTCAGCAAAGAGCAGACAAACAGCAAAACTGAATCTGTGACAGATTATCTTCAATTGAAGTCTGCTGCTCAAAAACTCTCAAAGCTAGAAAGTGTATTCTGTAAAGAGTATCATAGAATCCATTGTAATCAAAGTAAAGAAGTGTGTGATTGCTAGGAGTTTAGGCCAAGTGTGTTAGTGCCTAAGAAGGTTGTATACTGTAAAAGTGTAAACCAAGTCTTCTAGTGAATCCTTCCTGCAAAGGAAGAAGGGGAGACGTAGAAGCGTTGTGCTTCGAACTTCCAGAAACAATTCTCATGTTATTTGTTTATTGCTTTATTACTTCAGTTTTATTCCTCACAAGTTTTGTAGACGTCTTCCGCACTACAACAAGTGTCTACTAACTTGCCTGATATTGAGAAGCAACTGTAATACTTAACAGTTTACAGTTAACCAGAAAAAGAAATCGAAATTGTATCTAGTGTTTATTCAACCCCCCCCCCCCCCCCCTTCTAAACACTACCCCGATCCTAACAGGGGATATTGTGATGACCAGGGATTATAGATGTTAATCCCGTAGTGTTAATAATCACTAAAGTTGTTTTACGTGGCGATTTGGAGTTTAATCGCGGTGTTGGGCCTTCTGGGCTCGTTCATTCGGGTAGTTGGGATCGTTGGATCCAGAGGTTGAGATTGTATTCTCATTTGGGTGAAAAACCTAAGAGTTGGGTTTTTAGTGTGACTCGGGATCTGTGGTGCCTAGTGTGGGCACCGGTAGGGGGTTTTGGAGTTAGAGAGTGAATTTTTGAAAACAGATGATTTTTAATGAATCATGATGTATTTGTGGGGCTATTAGTATTTTGGGGTATTTTTGCTATAAATACCAGTTGAACCAGAGATTTTAATTTTAAAAATTCATTTTCAGCCCCACCTTCCCGTCACTCTCTCTCCCGCGTCTACCTCCCGTCGCCCCCTACCCCCGCGCACAAAAGCGCTTCGCCCGCCGCCGTCCGGCCGCCGTTCGGCGCGTCCGACCCACCGTTGGATTCGTCTCTCCGAGGCGCATCTTTCCACACCGGCAATTGAGAGTTTCGTCGCAAATCGCACTTGGTTTTTTCAGAATTGCGCAGACGCCCAAAATTCTAGGGTTCTTCGATTTCGGTCGATTTTCCTTCCAATCTTCGTATGGGTAACCTTCCTTACCCCTTTTTCGTTGTTCTCATCTATTCCCCTGCCTTTTTATGAATTATTGTGTTCGAATTTAAAGAATTGGATTCTAATTTAGGGCTTTGGGTTCGAATTTTTGGGGGTTTTTGGCAAGGGGTGATGATTCTTGCTTTTGATAGTTTAATTCACATTTTAGATGAATTATGGTGTTTAACTGGGTTCGATTTGTGAGATTAGGGTTCGAAATTTTGTAGGGTGTTCTTGAACAATTTTCGATATTGTCTCATTTGTTTCCCTCCCTGCATGTACCCTGCCCCGGGTCTTTTAAATGGTTAATTGTCGAGTGTTGACAATATTTTGAGGGTTGAGTGTGCTTGAGCATGGGTTGCATGTTCGTAAATAATTGTGAATTATTTATCGTGTTAGCACATCATTCCTCGGGGCATGGAACTCGAGCAAGGTTTGGCTCGGACTTCGGAGATTTAAGGTACGTGCGACGTACGAGCATTACTATATATATTAGAGCATTGTGAAATGCATAATGTATTTTGATTGCATTGAATATTGTGCGTGTGGTTATATATATATGTTGATATAGCCAAGGAACGACCAAATCTTGATATCGCCGCTTGTAGCGTGCGTGACACTAGAGTAGGATAACTCTTACAAGATATAAGGGGTACTGGGTTTATATGACTATTGTAGGGCATTTGAGATGCCTGAGAATGATCGTAGAATCATGTTCATTATAAGACATTTGAGATGTCTAAGTATAATGGAGAATTGGTAAAATAAATGCTAGGCATTTGAGCTATCTGTGATTGATAGCGAGGTTGTGAAATCAGTATTAGATATTGAGATATCTATATTTGCATGTAATAAAATTGGAATCACTAGCTATTGATACTCGAGAATTAGGCATGCGATGAGTTAAATCAATGTGTTGATTTACTGATTTTTGAGATTTGATGAGTTTGATGATTGTGAGAACAGGGACAGTACACGGAATCCCGGATGAGGACGTTGCCATCCAGGGAGTATCATTTAAATTCATTAGTATTTACTTTTGTTGTAAATTATGAATTTCATTACTGTGATTATGGGATTTTGTGTATTGGTATGCTCACCTCGTTGGGGGCTGTCTCTGTTGGGGCAGGTGAACAGGTACATCGATGGCTGTGGAGCTGAGCTCGAGCTGTTGATTGGATGTACTCCCAGGATCGTGGTACCAGGGCTTGATGGAGCACGGTATCGTATAGAGTACTTATATACACCTGAGGATTTTATACATATTCATGATGCTCGCATGTGAGCACGATTATACTTGTATATGGATTGTACATAAAGGCATGAGCCTTTCTCTCTTTCATTTTATGTTGCATGCAATTAGAGGTAGAATTGCAAGATGATATGAGAGTCATTGGTGTATTATGTGGGTGTTGAAACCCACTTTTGTCGTCATATGTGTGGTGTCTTCCCTGGCTGGGAACTTACTTAGTATTGCTGTATTCTGATGAGTATTATGTTTCCCTGGCCGGGAATTTTGTTATGTGTTGTGCTTTTATTTCGGGATAGCTCTATTTATGGGGAGACTCTGCCCAAATTTTTATAAAAGTCCACAATGTGAAAAGTGGCACAAAGGGGATGGAAATGGGCGAACTTTATGAGTCTATTTGTTGTTAGGATGATGATCTTATAACATTGAGTATTAAAGAAAATTTTGTAATTGCCATTCAATGGTAAAGTATCATCTGAGCTTCACGTTTGATTTTTATTGAAAGCATGTGCCACACATAGTGGTTAATACACTAATCAAGGGTTAAGGGCTAGGGGTCCTTACAAGGTGAGACGTAGAAGCGTTGTGCTTCGAACTTCCAGAAACAAATGCTTGTGTTATTTACTTTACTGCATTTATTTACCTTATTGTTTTTACATACTTTCATGCATATCTTTAAAATGCCTTTCAAATGAGTAATCGGTTTTAGAGCAGGTTATGTCGAGTCTCTTCCGTTCGGTTTTGTAACCGAACTCGATATAATCTCTCGGTGCAATTATTTCAAGAACACGAGCTATTGAAGCTCAAGTTGGTTGAACTCGGGTGTGGAATGGCAACCCACCCCGAAATCGATCCTAACAAGTGGTATCAGAGCCAGGTTGTTCTTTGAAAGCATTTTAACCGATTTTAGACGGAAATCTTTTAAAGAAAATTTCTCATGAACATGAAATTATTTTCATAGCATAATTTTCTAAAACTTGGTGTATGAAAATTTTAGCATAAAAATTAATTTCATTGCATTCATTTTGCACGAAAATAATTTTAAAATCTATTTTAAATGTTCAAATTCTCTTTCAATATGTTCTAAACTCATTTTAAGTTTAAAATTTTTTATTTTGAAATTATTTTCTAACAATTTTCGAAGCATTCAGTTTTTCTGGCAGCTTGCAGCGACTTTGGGAAAATTGGCATAACTTCTTGCTCGAATGTCCAAATGATGAACCTTTTTTTGCGTTGCAAAATAGACTCATAGAGGATCGTAACGGTATAGGACTTACAGCCTAATTATTCA
Source organism: Haberlea rhodopensis (assembly GCA_907163345.1). NCBI lineage: Eukaryota > Viridiplantae > Streptophyta > Magnoliopsida > Lamiales > Gesneriaceae > Haberlea > Haberlea rhodopensis. The sequence continues at coordinate 1,110,304 of CAJQUN010000186.1, forward strand.
CTAGGAGACACCGTTTATTCTGCAAAGTTGGACTAAGTGTGCTGCCACCGCAGAAAGATGAAATGGACATTGTTGAGTTTTTTCAAGAAATTCAAATTGTTGCCAAGTATGCTTCATCCATCATCAAAAGAGGTTATTTTTGTTAAAAAAATTAACGTGCATTGCATTTTTTTTAATTTATTTTAGCCTGCCACATTAGCCCCTCAATTGCTCAAATTTTCAAACTTTTTAAAATTAAGGAGGAGAGTTTAATCTCAATCCTTGTGGGGGAGTAAATTTATTTGTCTTCCTTTTTGATTCAGACAAAAAGGGGGAGAAATATGTTGTTTAAAAATATATGGTTTTTCTTGTTATGCAACATTGTGCTTTAATGTTCATATTTTTATTCAAGTTTTGTGATCATCAAAAATGGGGAGATTGTTGGGTTTTGGAAAACTGAATAATCTTAGTTTTGATGTTAACAAAACTTGTTATTGTGTTGCTAACATATTTCATCAAGTGGGCTGTTCATAGATGATATTTTACAGCTTGATGATCTGCTAAGAAATGACATTGAGTTTGGTTGCTGAAATGAGAATTCAGCATCCAGTAGACCCCGAGCGCTAGTGACTAAATTGATCATATATCATAGCTCGGATATCAAAACAACCTGATTCCAAAGGGGTTGGATAGCCAACCCAATTCTCTACAAGTCGTATTTCATGCCAGCAGACTAGATTCGAAGGTTTACATGACGAAAACTTGTATGCAAGAGCTTGCTGGTACAAAGCTGAAACAGCAGCGGACAGATTGTAGCATCTGTGGTATATCTGCCATAACTCTCAACTCGCCTATCGAAACGAGATGATTTAGTATGGGTTAGTAAGCTAAGACAAAGATCTACAAGTTATATTCGGAAGTAAATGACTGAACCGGACGTTAAGATGACCAAAAAGCTTCTGCAAGTCACGCCATGTGATGCTGCATCCAGCAAACATACAGCAGGACCATCGCCTCGTATTTCGAGCATAACTCTCTCATACGAACTCGAAATCGAGCGATTCTTGATTCCGTGGAAAGCTAAGAGAAAGGGCTATACTTTCATGAAGATCACTTTGCCCCAGAAATCAACGAATCAAGAGATATAACCAAGAGAACAGAACAGCAGATGTTGGGCAGCAGGGTACCAACAGACCTTGGCCAGTTGATGCTATACCAGCAGACCCCAGACCAGCTGGTACCAGCAGACCTTGGCCAGTTGATGTTGTACCAGCAAATCTCAGACCAACTGGTACCAGCAGACCACATACTAGCTGATGTTGTACCAGCAGACCTCAGACCAGCTGGTACCAACAGACCTCAGACCAACTGGTACCAGCAGACCTAGGCCAGCTGATGCTGTACCAGCAGACCTCATGCCAGCAGATGCTGAACCAGCTGACCAGACCAGTTGACCAGACCAGCAGACTTCCAAAAATATCCTAGAAGCAGAATATGACTGTTGCAATGTTTGAAAGCTTACCAAAATTGTCCCAACGGTTATATTCTTGTATCTAACGTATATATCATTACTTGGGGCTATATATACATGATTTGGAAGCTCAATAACAGCTGAATGAAGATCAATCCAAGCCTTCCAAAGCAAACCCACTTGGGATTTAATTTAGTGTGATGACCAGGGATTATAGGTGTTAATCCCGTAGTATTAATAATCCCTAAAGTGGTTTTACGTGGCGATTTGGGATTTAATCGAGGTGTTGGGCCTTCTGGGCTCGTTTATTTGGGCAGTTGGGATCGTTGGATCCAGAGGTTGAGATTGTATTCACATTACGGTGTAAAACCTAAGAGTTGGGTTTTTAATGTGTCTCGGGATCTCGGGTGCTGTGTGAGCACCGGTAGGGGATTTTGGAGTTAGAGAGAGAGTTTTTGAAAACAGATGATTTTTAAGGAATCATGATGTATTTGTGGGGCTATTATTTTTTCGGGGTATTTTTGCTATAAATACCAATTGAACCCAAAAATTTAAGAAAATTTTCATTTCAGCCCTCATCTTTCTCTCTCTCCCGCGGCCGCGCCATTCCCGATCTTCCCCTGCCTCCGCGCGTAAAAGCGCCTCGCCCGCCGCCGTCCGGCCGCCGTTCGGGGCGTGCGACCCTACCGCCGGCTTCGTCTCGACGAGGCGCTCCTTTCCCCTCTGCCAATTGAAGGTTTCGTCGCGTGTGGAAGTCGAATTTTGCAGATAAGCGGCGATCCCCAAATTCTAGGGTTTATCGATTTTGGTCGATTTTTCTTCCGATTTCGTTTGGGTAATCTTCCTAACCCCTTTTTCGTTATTTTCGTGCAATTCCCTGCCATTTTTGTGTTCGATTTGTTCGGATTATTGTTGTTGGTGGGATTGGTTCGAAATTTTGGTTGTATGCATGAAGTGGGTTCGAATTTTGGGGGTTTTGGAAGGGTTGTGGTGATTCTTGTTATGGATTGATTAATTCATGTTGTTGACGCATTATAATGCTTGATTGTGTTCGGAATTGAAGAATTGGATTCGAAATTAGGGCTTTGGATTTCGAATTTGGGGGTTTGGCATGTGGGATGATTATTCATGCTATGGGTTGATTAATTGACGTTTTAGATGAATTATGGTATTTTATTGGGTTCGATATTGTGAGATTAAGGTTCGATTTTTGTAGGGCATTCTTGAACAAATTTCGATTTGTCTCATTTATTTCCTTCCCTGCATGTACCCTGCCCCGGGTCTTTTAAGAGGATAATTGTCGTGTATTGACAATGTTGTGAGGGATATGGGTGTGCTTGAGCATAGGTTACATGTTCGTAAATAATGGTGAATTGTTTATCGTGTTAGCACATCATTCCTCGGGGCATGGAACTCGAGCAAGGCTTGGCTCGGACTTCGGAGATTTAAGGTACGTGCGACGTACGAGCATTACTATATATATGTGAAATGCATAAGGTGTTTTTGATTGCATTGAATGTTTTGCGTATGGTTATACATATATGTTGATATAGCCAAGGAATGACCCAAATCTTGATATCGCCGCTTGTAGCGTGCGTGACACTAGAGTAGGATGACTCTTGCATGATATATGGGGTACTGGGTTTATATGACTATATTATGAGACATTTGAGATGTCTAGGTTTGTAGAATCATGCATTCTTCGTAAGACATTTGAGATGTCTAGGTTCGTAGAATCATGTATTCATTATGAGACATTTGAGATGTCTAGGTTTGTAGACTCATGTATTCATTATAAGACACTTGAGATGTCTAAGTATAATGAAGGAATGGTAAAATAAATGCTAAGGCATTTGAGCTATCTGTGATTGATAGCAAGGTTGTGAAATCAGTATTAGATATTGTGATATCTGTAATTGCATGTTTAATGAATTTGTAATCACTATATGTTGATATTCGAGGATCAGGCATGCGATGTGTAAATCAATGTGTTGATTTACTGATTTATGAGATTTGATGAGTTTGATGTTGTGAGAACAGGGACAGTACACGGAATCCCGGATGAGGATGTTGCCATCCAGGGAGTATCATTTAAATTCATTAGCATTTACCTTTGTTGTAAATTATGAATTTCATTATTATGATTATGGGATTTTGTGTATTGGTATGCTCACCCCGTTGGGGGCTGTCTCTGTTGGGACAGGTGGACAGGTACATCGATGGCTATGGAGCTGAGCTCGAGCTGTTGATTTGAGGTACTCCCAGGATCGTGGTACCAGGGCTTGATGGAGCACGGTATCGTATAGAGTACCTATATATACACCTGAGGATTTATACATATTCATATTCATGATGCTCGCATGTGAGCACGATTATACTTGTATATGGATTGTATATAAAGGCATGAGCCTTTCTCTCTTTCATTTAAGGTTGCATGCAATTAGGTTGAATTGCTAGAATGATATGAGAGTCATTGGTGTATTATGTGGGTGTTGGAACCCACTTTTGTTGACGTATGTGTGGTGTCTTCCCTGGCTGGGAATCTACTTGTATTACTGCTTTCTGTTGAGTATTATGTGTTCCCTGGCCGGGAATTTTGTTATGTGTTGTACTCTGTTTTTGGGATAGCTCTATTTATGGGGAGACTCTGCCCAAATTTTTGTAAAAGTTTACAATGTGAAAAGTGGCACCAAGGGGTTGGTAAAGGGCAAACATATGAGTCTTTTATATTGACAGGCAATGATTAAGTATCATCAGAGCTTCCCGATTGACATTTTATAGAAAGCATGTACCACACATAGTGGTTAATACACTAATCAAGGTTTTAAGGGCTTGGGGTCCTTACATTAGTGGTATCAGAGCAGTGGTTGCTCATTGGGGCTGTTAAGGGCCTAGGAAGTTATTGATAGCACATATTTATGCATGATGGCATTAATGTTGTATGACATAGCAAATTGTTTATGTGCTATTATGATATGAAAAGTGGTATTGCTAACCATTGTGGTTGCAGGAATCGTGTGGAACACGATAGGATGACATTTATGGGGATGTCTGGCACTCCGTGTGTTATGTGCCAAGGAAGCTGGTTTTAAGAAAATCAGATAAAGGGATATTTCCGAGGTAACATGTATTTTACGTTGTCTTGTTGACACATGATGAATGCAAAGTGGTGCATTGAGGTTATGATATATGTTATTGTGCATTGTTTTTGCATATGCATGTCTTGAGTCAAAGTTATCTTAGTAAGGATTTTAATGGCTTATGCTAAAGTCCATATGAAGCGATGAAGAGTCCCGCTTATATGGAGTAGCAACGCTAAAGTCCATTGGAAGCGATGAAGAGTTCCGCTTACATGGAGTAGCAACGCTAAAGTCCAGTGGAAGCGAGGAAGAATTCCGCTTTCCTGGAGTAGCAAGAAGCATTAAAATGTACTAATGATAAGGGCTCAGGATGAAATAAGGATTTAAGAAGGATATCATGACATTTATTTGTGAAACCATACATTCTCATAATGTGTTTTTATTATGAATTGAATGTGGATGCATAGCGTATATGGCTATTGTTGTTAACCCTGATGGTTGCAGGTTACAGGAAATATGGAGTATAAAAAGGAATGATGATTATGCATTCCAGGAGTCCTGCTTATGACAGTGAGAATTTTTATACTTATGCTTGACCGCTAAAAATGTGGAGCGGGCGGGGATGCTCGCTTGCACATGGAGGCGGGGTATTCCATACGAAGCGAGGATGATATACCGCTTGTATGAAGAAGCTTATGCTTGTACCGCTAAAAATGTGGAGCGGGCGGGGATGCTCGCTTGCACATGGAGGCGGGGTATGCCATACGAAGCGAGGATGAGATACCGCTTGTATGAAGAAGCGAGGATGAGATGCCGCTTGTTAGGATGATGATTCATTCCTATGTGATGACACGGATGATAGCGGTGATGTGTCCCGCTGTGTCGATTTATATTCATTTCTCTATGAGGACACGGTTTATAGCGACGGTTCATTCCGCTATATTTATTGGCGATGGTTCATTCCGCCAGGCGTATTTATAGCGACGGTTCATTCCGCTATATCTATTGGCGATGGTTCATTCCGCCAGATGTATTGATAGCGATGGTTCATTCCGCTATATCTATTGGCGATGGTTCATTCCGCCAGGCGTATTTATAGCGACGGTTCATTCCGCTATATCTATTGGCGATGGTTCATTCCGCCAGGTGTATTGATAGCGATGGTTCATTCCGCTATATCTATTGGCGATGGTTCATTCCGCCAGGTGTATTGATAGCGATGGTTCATTCCGCTATATCTATTGGCGATGGTTCATTCCGCCAGGTGTATTGATAGCGACGGTTCATTCCGCTATATTTATTGGCGATGGTTCATTCCGCCAGGTGTATTTATAGCGACGGTTCATTCCGCTATATTGATTGGCGATGGTTCATTCCGCCAGGTGTATTTATAGCGATGGTTCATTCCGCTATATCTATTGGCGATGGTTCATTCCGCCAGGTGTATTGATAGCGATGCCTCTTTCCGCTACTATGTGGACGATGATTCATACTCAGGTATATAGCGAGGTTTCATGCCACTTATTATATGACGAGGTGTCATGCCGTCGATTCTATAGCGAGGGATTTTGCCGCTATGTACTCAGCACAGGATTTTGCCGCCTTCGAGCGATGGGTGCTGATTACGCACTATTATTGAGCGACGGAGACAGGTATGACGCTATATCACTAGCGATGAGGTATGAGATATTGCTATTTTATTAGCTTTATTGTAGCTGGCATGCATTGATATACATGTTTTATTATGCCTATTTTACTAGCATGATAGTGGATGACATACGCTGAGGTACATGTATCGTCACTAGTGGGCAATGTTTTAGATGCCATGAGTTGGCATGTGTCGTCACGGGATGACGATGACGATGGTGTAGGAGATGTCTTATTAGACATGCATCATCGTTACGATGATCGATGCGTTGAGTATACGTATTCTGTGGTATGCCTTGGGTGCCAGTACCGAGCACAAGGTGGTGTGTGCGACACCGATGGACGTGACCCTTATACCGAGCGGGTTGCTCGAGGAATGGATGGATGCGCTGTACATGGGATTGTACCGCAGTTTACGATTGGGGCGATCATATTACGAGTGGTGATACCCTAGAGGTATGCTCGTTGGAATGGCTTTTGGCCATGTTTTTGACGATAGGAGTAATCGTGGAGGAAATTACTCGCTTTCTGTCGATGTGACATGTGGTAGACATGATCACACCACCCTTGAGGGTGTAGGATGGGTCCTAAGGGAGTAGGATCAGGTTATGTTAAGTACATAGGGACATTGGGTTGTCCAGGGTGTATCGGCATTGAGGAATGTTGGATAAAGACCCACTACTCTATTGAGTTTTCTCCCATAGTATGTTATACCATGTGGAAACGTCCGTCTTATTGGTAGGTTTGAGGTAAACCTAAAGAGGCAGAGACTAGGTTGTCTGCCGCGTGTGTGTAGCACCATGATGGGCTTGCTAGAGCCGTTACACTGCTCGTTGGAACCAAGTTTGGCAAATCGTAAGGTGATACGATGTGGATTGTGGTGGACTCTAGTAGTCACCATGTCATTGAGGTTAAGGTTGTTCATGCCTCACTGAAACGTGTATACGTTTATGTTTAAATCTTGGAGACTTGTCTGGGACAGCTCAGGATGTTGGAGTACCAACAAGAGAGTCATCAGGTTGTTATTGACTCAATCTAAAGGAACCCGTGTATTGGGATACAATGGGTGTTATTATATCCAGTTTTTTCCGAACGATGGTTCGAGACTTGTGGATCTCGAGTTCGATGGCATTTCCCTTGCGAGGAAGGAGGTAGTATTATACCTATTTGGGAATCTTGAAAGATTCGGTAAGTTGGTGCAAGTGGTGTTGATCTTGGGAATCACACCGTGTATTGTTAATCGTCGATTTTCATCCTCCACTGAGTAAGGAATGACTCAGAATTGACGGTTGTGTTTGGGGCTTAGGGATATGTGGTAGATACCCGAGCCGAGTGCATTGAGTATGCATGCGACATCAGTGCTTAGGCAGGTATACCGGTGAGTATACGGATGCCAGTTATTGATTTCCTCTCTGTTAAGCATAGAGTTATGCTATTTTTTGGATGGTTAAATCTCTGATGAGAGATATGGAACACCTTGAGATTGGGAATCTCCATGGCACGATGATTATGAGGAATGATCGTGAAGTTAGTTGACTCCCTTGAGGAGGGATTTTCTTGTGAGGGTTAAGGTATTTCCCTTGTTGGTGTTTTCCTTCGAGTTATGCGACAGCCTTCCCAAGTTTGGATTGTTAAATCCGAGGATTTTCAAGGGATGGCAGGATTTCGGATTGGTTGAGTGTCGCTGACGACACAAGCGTTGCGGATGCAATGGGTTTATTGCATGCCCCTTAAGAAATGTAAACTCTGCGGAGTCTCGGTTGTTATTTATGATCAGGACGTGATTCTTGGAACATCCGGAGGTGGACATCTTGTGAGATGTCTTTTGTTTGAATTTGTGGCCGTGAGTTGCCCAAATTAAGTTGCAATGAGGCGACTACTCCTTCGATGGAGGAAGTTGAAAGTGGAAACCAGGTTTGGTATGTGTACACCGTGGTTGTACTAGTGTTTCCTTCGTAACGATGTATGTTAGACATCGTGAGTCTTGATAGAGATGTCATGGAATGATATCTACGATAGAATCAGGAGCGATTCGAATCCTTGCAGTTTCAGTTGACTAACTGCTTTTGGACTGTTAGCGTTGAGTTGTGCTGACGCTCTTTGACGTTATGATGGATCTGGAAGTCTATTCCACTCCAGAGTTTGACACGAGGTCAACGTTCTTACGGTTGAGGTGTCATCGGGACGTGTTCGTACTGTTGTATTAGAACGAAGGATGACTGTCTGATCTACAGTCGTAAGTATCAGTTGTTTCGCAGTCATGAGGGACTGACTTCTGGGATGACCCGCATCGAGGTACGTTTTACCTCTTGGGTGTTATGTTGGTTATGGTATGTCGCTCTGTTTCAGAGATTAGATGAGAGGTAAGTATCCTCGCGTTTATTAATACGATTCTGATATGGTCAAGAATCGAGGTTCTGGCTTCATGTTGTTGTGTAGCCTGGGTGTTACGTGATACACCAGTGCTAATTTCGAGGACGAAATTCTTTTAGTGGGGGATATTGTGATGACCAGGGATTATAGGTGTTAATCCCGTAGTATTAATAATCCCTAAAGTGGTTTTACGTGGCGATTTGGGATTTAATCGAGGTGTTGGGCCTTCTGGGCTCGTTTATTTGGGCAGTTGGGATCGTTGGATCCAGAGGTTGAGATTGTATTCACATTACGGTGTAAAACCTAAGAGTTGGGTTTTTAATGTGTCTCGGGATCTCGGGTGCTGTGTGAGCACCGGTAGGGGATTTTGGAGTTAGAGAGAGAGTTTTTGAAAACAGATGATTTTTAAGGAATCATGATGTATTTGTGGGGCTATTATTTTTTCGGGGTATTTTTGCTATAAATACCAATTGAACCCAAAAATTTAAGAAAATTTTCATTTCAGCCCTCATCTTTCTCTCTCTCCCGCGGCCGCGCCATTCCCGATCTTCCCCTGCCTCCGCGCGTAAAAGCGCCTCGCCCGCCGCCGTCCGGCCGCCGTTCGGGGCGTGCGACCTACCGCCGGCTTCGTCTCGACGAGGCGCTCCTTTCCCCTCTGCCAATTGAAGGTTTCGTCGCGTGTGGAAGTCGAATTTTGCAGATAAGCGGCGATCCCCAAATTCTAGGGTTTATCGATTTTGGTCGATTTTTCTTCCGATTTCGTTTGGGTAATCTTCCTAACCCCTTTTTCGTTATTTTCGTGCAATTCCCTGCCATTTTTGTGTTCGATTTGTTCGGATTATTGTTGTTGGTGGGATTGGTTCGAAATTTTGGTTGTATGCATGAAGTGGGTTCGAATTTTGGGGGTTTTGGAAGGGTTGTGGTGATTCTTGTTATGGATTGATTAATTCATGTTGTTGACGCATTATAATGCTTGATTGTGTTCGGAATTGAAGAATTGGATTCGAAATTAGGGCTTTGGATTTCGAATTTGGGGGTTTGGCATGTGGGATGATTATTCATGCTATGGGTTGATTAATTGACGTTTTAGATGAATTATGGTATTTTATTGGGTTCGATATTGTGAGATTAAGGTTCGATTTTTGTAGGGCATTCTTGAACAAATTTCGATTTGTCTCATTTATTTCCTTCCCTGCATGTACCCTGCCCCGGGTCTTTTAAGAGGATAATTGTCGTGTATTGACAATGTTGTGAGGGATATGGGTGTGCTTGAGCATAGGTTACATGTTCGTAAATAATGGTGAATTGTTTATCGTGTTAGCACATCATTCCTCGGGGCATGGAACTCGAGCAAGGCTTGGCTCGGACTTCGGAGATTTAAGGTACGTGCGACGTACGAGCATTACTATATATATGTGAAATGCATAAGGTGTTTTTGATTGCATTGAATGTTTTGCGTATGGTTATACATATATGTTGATATAGCCAAGGAATGACCCAAATCTTGATATCGCCGCTTGTAGCGTGCGTGACACTAGAGTAGGATGACTCTTGCATGATATATGGGGTACTGGGTTTATATGACTATATTATGAGACATTTGAGATGTCTAGGTTTGTAGAATCATGCATTCTTCGTAAGACATTTGAGATGTCTAGGTTCGTAGAATCATGTATTCATTATGAGACATTTGAGATGTCTAGGTTTGTAGACTCATGTATTCATTATAAGACACTTGAGATGTCTAAGTATAATGAAGGAATGGTAAAATAAATGCTAAGGCATTTGAGCTATCTGTGATTGATAGCAAGGTTGTGAAATCAGTATTAGATATTGTGATATCTGTAATTGCATGTTTAATGAATTTGTAATCACTATATGTTGATATTCGAGGATCAGGCATGCGATGTGTAAATCAATGTGTTGATTTACTGATTTATGAGATTTGATGAGTTTGATGTTGTGAGAACAGGGACAGTACACGGAATCCCGGATGAGGATGTTGCCATCCAGGGAGTATCATTTAAATTCATTAGCATTTACCTTTGTTGTAAATTATGAATTTCATTATTATGATTATGGGATTTTGTGTATTGGTATGCTCACCCCGTTGGGGGCTGTCTCTGTTGGGACAGGTGGACAGGTACATCGATGGCTATGGAGCTGAGCTCGAGCTGTTGATTTGAGGTACTCCCAGGATCGTGGTACCAGGGCTTGATGGAGCACGGTATCGTATAGAGTACCTATATATACACCTGAGGATTTATACATATTCATATTCATGATGCTCGCATGTGAGCACGATTATACTTGTATATGGATTGTATATAAAGGCATGAGCCTTTCTCTCTTTCATTTAAGGTTGCATGCAATTAGGTTGAATTGCTAGAATGATATGAGAGTCATTGGTGTATTATGTGGGTGTTGGAACCCACTTTTGTTGACGTATGTGTGGTGTCTTCCCTGGCTGGGAATCTACTTGTATTACTGCTTTCTGTTGAGTATTATGTGTTCCCTGGCCGGGAATTTTGTTATGTGTTGTACTCTGTTTTTGGGATAGCTCTATTTATGGGGAGACTCTGCCCAAATTTTTGTAAAAGTTTACAATGTGAAAAGTGGCACCAAGGGGTTGGTAAAGGGCAAACATATGAGTCTTTTATATTGACAGGCAATGATTAAGTATCATCAGAGCTTCCCGATTGACATTTTATAGAAAGCATGTACCACACATAGTGGTTAATACACTAATCAAGGTTTTAAGGGCTTGGGGTCCTTACATTTAGGAACTTCAAAGACAAAAGCTGCTAAATGAAGAGCACTCCTCAAACCTTTGGCACCTCTTACCTTGCTGTATCAGATTAATTATGGAATCATTTGTGCCTTTGTATTCACTCTATTCATTGTATTTGTGAGCTAAAATAGAAGAGTGAATACCATGTAACGGTTGATGATTCATAACAACCGATTGAGAGGTCTTTGTATGTGAGACATTAAAGAACATACATAGTTGAGTTGCTAGGAGTTCTAGTTGGATGGGGAATGCCCAACTGGACCGGGTTTGTACAAAGACTTGTATAAATCAAAGTCTTCTAGTGTATCCTTCCATGAGATGGAAGAAGGGAGACGTAGAAGCGTTGTGCTTCGAACTTCCAGAAACAAATGCTTGTGTTATTTACTTTACTGCATTTATTTACCTTATTGTTTTTACATACTTTCTTGCATATCTTTAAAATGCCTTTCAAATGAGTAATCGTTTTTAGAGCGGGTTATGTCGAGTGTCTTCCACTCGGTTTTGTAACCGAACTCGATATAATCTCTCGGTGCAATTATTTCAAGAACACGAGCTATTGAAGCTCAAGTTGGTTGAACTCGGGTGTGGAATTGCAACCCACCCCGAAATCGATCCTAACATACGCCTATAGTATCGCCTTGGGGCGCACTGGTTCTTTTTGTGAAGAAGAAGGATGGTTCGATGCGTTTGTGCATCGATTACCGGCAACTGAATAAGGCCAAGGTAAAGAACAAGTATCATCTATCAAGGATTGATGATTTATTTGACTAGTTGCAGGGTACTAAGCTTTATAGCAAGATTGACTTGAGGTCAGGTTACCCTGCCCTGCCTGTTATAGCTGTGGAAAGATGGGCCACATCTCTCGGTATTGCCCCACTCGGGGAGGACAGTCAGAGTTTCAGGGCAACAGGCCGAGATTGGATGACAGGACAGTACACCAGAGGCAGCAGTTTGTGCCTCGACCATCGGGAGGTCATACAGTGGGACCGCCCCAGGGACAGGTGTATGCGCTGACTAGAGAGCAGGCCCAGGCAGCCCCAGAGGAGGTGATAGCCGGTACGTGTCATTTATTTACGTACCCTGCTTTTATTTTGATAGATACAGGTGCCTCCCACTCTTTTGTATCTGTGGGCTTTGTGGAGAGACACCATATGCGCACGTCTTCTTTACCCACGCCTCTCTTGGTCTCGACACCCACTGGAAGAAATGTCGTTGCTGATCAGTTTCTTTCAGATTGCCTCATTTATTTTGAGGGCAATGAGTTGAAGGCCGATTTGATTGTTTTGGGCATGTCGGACTTTGACTGCATTGTGGGTATTGACATTCTGAACAGATATCAGGTAGTGGTAGATTGCCGGCAGAAAACAGTGAAGTTCAGACCTGATTTGGGTAGTCAGTGGACTTTTTATGGCAACAGTTCTCGTGCGAAGATGATGACTCAGTTGTTGGAACGTGGCCACACGGGCTATCTCATCTATGCCGTGGACACGTCTGGCAAGATTAAAGAATTGAGAGTCGAGGATGTACCAGTGGTAGCAGAGTTTGCTGATGTATTCCCAGAAGAGATCCCAGGTTTCCCACCAGCTAGAGAAGTTGAATTTGGGATCGAGCTGTTACCGGGGACATCCGCTATATCTCGTGCACCTTACAGGATGGCACCGGCAGAGTTGAGAGAGTTGAAGGAACAGTTGCAGGATCTCCTTGACAAAGGATATATACGCCCGAGCGTATCGCCATGGGGCTCACCGGTTCTCTTTGTGAAGAAGAAGGACGGTTCGATGCGGTTGTGCATCGATTATCGGCAACTGAATAAGGCTACAGTGAAGAACAAGTATCCTCTCCCAAGGATTGATGACTTGTTTGATCAGCTGCAAGGTACCAGATTATATAGCAAGATTGATTTGAGATCCGGGTATCACCAGATTCGAGTCAGGGAGGAAGATGTGCAGAAGACGGCATTTCGGACTCGGTATGGGCACTATGAGTTCCTAGTGATGCCGTTCGGCGTGACGAATGCTCCAGCGGTCTTTATGAGTTTGATGAACAGAGTGTTTCAGCCGTATCTTGATCAGTTCGTCATTGTATTTATTGACGACATTCTCATCTAATCCCGGAGCGAGGAAGAGCACGTGAAGCATTTGAGGACAGTGCTCCAGATTCTCAGAGATCACCAGTTGTATGCCAAGCTCAGTAAGTGTGAGTTTTGGTTGAGCAGTGTCGTATTTCTGGGCCATGTCATATCTAGCAGCGGGATATCAGTGGATCCCAGGAAGATTGAGGCTGTGATGGAGTGGGCTGCACCCACTTCTGTGCCTGAGATACGGAGCTTCCTTAGTTTGGCCGGTTATTATCGACGCTTTGTCGAGGGGTTTTCGAAGATCGCCAAACCGTTGACACAGTTGACCCAGAAGGGAGTACCTTTCTTTGGTCAGAAGCTTGTGAGGAGAGCTTCCAGGAGTTGAAGCACCGTTTGACCACGGCGCCAGTGTTGGTGATCCCTACAGAAAACTCCAGATTTGTTTTGTATACCGATGCATCACTCAGGGCCTTGGGTGTGTACTGATGCAAGATAAGCATGTGGTAGCTTATGCGTCGAGACAGTTGAAGCCGCATGAGACTAGATACCCAGTCCATGACTTGGAATTGGCGGCTATCATCTTCGCCCTGAAGATTTGGATGCATTATTTGTATGGTACTTCGTTTACCAGTTATACGGATCACAAGAGCATCAAGTTTTTATTCACTCAGGCGGAGCTGAACATGATGCAGAGAAGGTGGATGGACTTACTCAAGGACTATGATTGCGAGATTGAGTACCATCTTGGAAAGGCTAATTTGACAGCAGACGCCTTGAGCCGGAAAGTGAGGAGTTCTGCTGAGGTCGTCATCCATTTGTCGGCTATGATGACCTCCTATTGCCATCTGGGCTATGATTTTGACATAGATGCATCACCAATGTACGTATCGACCTTATTGGCTGAGCCAGATATCTATGAGAACATCAGGAGAGCTCAGAAATCAGATGATGAGGTTCAGAGATGGTTATCTTTAGTTCATCTTGGTCAACCAACAAAGTTCAGAGTGCCGATGACGGATCTTTGAGATTGGGTAACCGTTGGGTGGTTCCGAGTACGCCGGAGTTGCGTAGAGGGATCTTGGAGCGAGCTCATAGTAGCAGACTTAGCATCCACCCAGGCGGGAAGAAGATGTATAAAGATCTACGTGGTCAGTTTTGGTAGAAGAGAATGAAGTTTGATGTCGTCGCTTTTGTTAAGAGGTGCTGATCTGCCAGCAGGTTAAGGCAGAGAGGCAGAGACCTGGCGGCGAGTTGAGAAGCTTGGAGATACCAAAGTGGAAGTGGGAACACATTTCCATGGACTTCGTGACTCACTTACCGAGGAGTGCTTCGGGCTTTGATGCTATTTGGGTGATAGTGGATCGATTGACTAAGGTAGCTCATTTCATCCCCTATAGCACGACTTTCACCTTTTTGAGGATGGTGCAGTTGTATATTAGAGATGTGGTGAGATTGCATGCGATCCCCATTTCCATAGTGTCGGACCGAGATCCGCGATTCACATCTCATTTTTGGGAAGGTCTTTAGTCAGCCTTGGGAACTGAAGTCAGATTGAGTACTGCTTATCATCCTCAGATGGATGGCCAGACCGAGCGTACTATCCAGACGCTCGAGGACATGTTGAGGGCTTGTGTATTGGAGTTCGATGTCTCTTGGCAGGATTCGGTAGCCCTAGTAGAGTTTTCTTATAATAACAGCTACCAGGCGAGCATTCAGATGGCTCCTTTTGAAGCTCTATATGGCAGACGGTGTAGATCACCCTTGTGTTGGGATGATTTGGACCGCAAATCGGTCGGGGGACCGGAGTTGATTCGAGAAATGGAAGAGAAGATAAAGATGATAAGGCAGAAAATGAAAGCAGCCCAGGACAGACAGGCAGCTTATGCGAATAAACGGCGGAGATCGTTGGAATTTCAGTTGGGAGATAAGGTCTTTTTGAAGATCTCGCCTTTCAGAGGCGTTGTGCGATTTGGGATGCGCGGGAAACTGTCTCCGAGGTATGTTGGACCGTACGAGATTTTGCAGCGCATTGGCACCTTAGCTTACCGACTAGCTCTGCCGCCTTCTTTATCTGGTATACATGATGTGTTTCATGTGTCGATGCTGCGGAAGTATGAGCCGGATCCGTCGCATGTATTACAGCCTTCCGAAGTTCAGTTAGAATCCGATGTGTCTTATGAGGAACGGCCTGTTAGAATTCTGGATCGAGCAGACCGTAGACTTCGGAATAAAGTGATACCTATGATCAAAGTTCAGTGGAATCGCAGGGGTGTCGAGGAGGCTACGTGGGAGACGGAGCAGCATATGGTGCAGCACTACCCGGAACTATTCTCTGGTATGTGATTATGTTTAGTTTCTTTTGGGGTAAGTGCATGTGATTTCGAGGACGAAATCTTATAAATAGGGGAGTATTGTGATATCCCCGAAATGATTAATTACAATTTGGGCATTAATTGTGTTTATATGATTAATTATGGTTGTAATTAATTATGTGTTGGATTTATTTATCATATTGAAATGCTTAGTCACATGATAGAGTGACCCGGGAGAGCATTTCAGGGTGCATGTTGGGAATATTATTATTAGCATGATTTAATTGTCGTGGTTAGCAATTGATTGGAAATCATGAGTTTAATTGATATTTTGGTGCATTTTGGATTAATGCTTTTAAATATCATGTTGGGGTATTTTATACACCATGGTATTGTGGAATGCACTCTATTTTGAATAACCCACTTTTATACCCCAACCCCCACCACACATTCACTCTTACTTTTAACTTTCCCAAAATTACACCACCCAAACCCTCCTTACCCCATTTTCGAAATTGAGCTTAAGGGAAAAGGGAATCCTTCCAAAAACCTTGATTTGTGGAGTTTATTGGGAGATTTGAAGTCCCCAAGAGGTATGGATACCTCATTGTTGATTTTGTAATGTTTTATTTAAGTTTGGGTTGGTTTTGAAGGTTTTGAAATGGGTTTATTTTGGGTTGTTGTGGTGTTGGTTGAATGTTGGATTTTTGAGGGTTTAAAGTGTTTATGGGAAGTTATTATGTGTTTAATGTTATTGGTTTGTTGGTAGGGGAGTTGGTATGGATTGGGAAGGTTTTGGGATGCATTAATGGTGAAAAATCGCGATTATGTGCGAGGCGATCGATCGCCTGAAAAGAGGCGACCGATCGCCGAGAGACAGTAGCAAAATCGCAGGGCAGGCGATCGATCGCTTGAAATGGGGCGACCGATCGCCGAGAGGCAGTGTCCAAATCAAGGGATAGGCGATCGATCGCCATGTTTGGCGCGATCGATCGCCGCGAAGCAGAAATTGAGGCGATCGATCGCCTCAGCGAAGCGATCGATCGCCAGCTGTGGAATTTTGGAAAATAGTTTCTTTTGACGAATTTTTGGTATTCGACTATTATTTGGCTTCTAATATGGGGTTGTGTGATTGTGTAGAACCATCCCAGGTAGCAACGCAACCAAGGAAGTGAAGCCATATCAATTCCACTTTTGGAAAGGTACTTAGAGGACGTACGGGCACCCAACGGTACATGTATCTAGTATACTCATTGTTTATGCATTGTGGATGCGAGTATAAATGGAATTATGCATTGTGGATGCAAATACATGTTGATTTATGCATGATGATTGTATATGCATATGTTGGTTATTGGTGCACATCCCATGAGTCATGGTCATCCCTTGATGATTTTAATGCTTGCCGCTATTTGTTTTGGTTCCGCTAAATGTGAAGCGAGGGGTGGGAGCGTCGCATGTCACATTTGAGCGTGGTTATCATATAGGGCGAGGAAAGAATATTTGCCGCTCAATGTGAGGCGAGGGGTGGGAGTACCGCATGTCCATTGAAGCGAGGTTATTCTATGCCGCCTATATGTAAATAAGCGAGGGGCATTAAAATACATTGTGATGGACAGACTAGGGATTGGTGATTGGTATTTGGTATCGATGAGATGGTATTATGTCATGACATGTCTAGACCATTAAATAATCTGTTGATTATACTCATGAGTTATGGTACAGGGACAACCAAACGGGAAGCGTTTAAAATGCATGGGAAAAACAGGAAGTGTTTTATTATGATTATGCATTTACGCTTTATCTTCATATTGTGTTATATATGAATGATATCATTGCTCATCTTTGGGGGTTGTCCTTGTAGGTACTTTTTGGCATGATGATAAAGGGGCTAGAACGGGTTGAGGTGGTGAGCTTGTGAAGAATTCCTTTGAGGAAGGAAGGACAGGATTAATTTTGTATAGTATCTACTCTAGGAGTAGTGTAAAACTATAATTGATAACATTCATTTGGATGGGAATGTAACTAATCCATTGTTAGTCCTTACTTTGACATGTAATTCTTAAAGCTCATAGTCTCAACACGATTATTTCACTCCGATGATTTATATTAGCTCTAATTATGCCTTAATCCGCACTTAAGGAACTAGGGTCCTTACAGCAACCCCGGGTCACGCCTACCATGTGACTAAGCATTTCAACATGATAATTAATTTCAACACATAAATCAGTTATCAACATAATTCATCATATAAACATAATTAATTCCCAGATTGCAATTAATTAATTTCGGGGCATCACATAAACCTTGACGACTTTTGACTTTTGGAAATCAGCTCGGTTTGACATCATTGAGGCCGTATAATTTTTTTTATGTTATAACTTTTGACTTTCGGAACTCAGCCCAGTTTGACATCAGAGAAGCCCTATATTTTTTTCCTACTAAGAAAACCCAAAAAACTGAGTAAAAAATTCTCACGACTTTTTGAAAACTTTAAATTGGAATTTGACAAAGACAAAATATTCCTTTTAAACCTTGACGACTTTTGACTTTCGGAAATCTGCTCGGTTTAATATCAGAGAGGCCGTATAATTTTTTTCTATTACGAAAACCATAAAAACTGAGTAAAAAATTCTTACGCGTTTTTGAAAACTTAAATTTGAATTTGCCCAAGCCAAAATGTTCCTTTTAAACCTTGATGACTTTTGGCTTTTGGAAATTAGCCCGGTTTGGCATCAGAGAGGTCGTATAGTTTTTTCCTGCTACGAAAACCCTAAAAACCGAGTTAAAATTCTTACGCCTTTTTGAAAACTTAAATTGGAATTTACTAAATATAAAATGTTCGTTTTAAACCTTGACGAATTTTGACTTTCGGAAATCAGCCCGGTTTGACATCATTGTGGCCGTATAAATTTTTTTATGTTAAGAAAACCCTAAAAACCGAGTAAAAAATTCTTAAGCATTTTTGAAAACTTAAAATTTGAATTTGCCAAAGCCAAAATTTTCCTTTTAAAACTTGATAACTATTGACTTTTTGAAATCAGCCTGTTAGGCATCAGAGAGGCCCTACAAATTTTTTTCTACTACAAAAACCATAAAACCGAGTAAAAAATTCTTACGCCTTTTTGAAAACTTTAAATTGGAATTTGCCAAATCCCAAAGCCAAAATTTTCCTTTTGAACCTTGATGACTTTTGACTTTCGAAAATCAGCTATGTTTGAAATCAGAGAGGCCGTATAATTTTTTTCAGCTAAGAAAACCATAAAAACCGAGTAAAACATTCTTACGCCTTTTTGAAAACATTAAATTGGAATTTGCCAAAGCCAAAATGTTCCTTTTAAACCTTGATGACTTTTGACTTTCGGAAATTAGCCCGGTTTGGCATTCGAGTAGCTGTATAATTTTTTTCTGCTACGAAAACCCTAAAAACCGAGTACAAAATTCTTAAGCCTTTTTGAAAACTTTAAATTTGAATTTACCAAAGCCCAAAGCTAAAATTTTCCTTTTAAACCTTGATGACTTTTGAGTTTCGGGAATCAGCCCTGTTTGAAATAGAGAGGCCGTATAATTTTTTGCTGCTACTAAAACCCTAAAAACCGAGAAAAAAATTCTTACACCTTTTTGAAAACTAAAATTTGAAATTGCCGAAGACAAAATGTTCTTTTTCACCTTGATCACATTTGACGTTTAGAAATCAGCGCGGTTTGACATCAGAGAAGTCGTATAATTTTTTTCTGATACGAAAACCCTAAAACCGAGTAAAAAATTCTTACGCCTTTTTGAAAACTTAAAATTGGAATTTTTTAAAGCCAAAATTTTCCTTTTACACATTGATGTCTTTTAACTTTAAGAAATCAGCCCGGTTTGACATCAGAGAGGCCGTAATATTTTTCCGCTACGAAAACCCTAAAAACCGAGTTAAAAATTCTTACGCCTTTTTTAAAACTTGAATTGGAATTTACTAAAGCCAAAATGTTCCTTTTAAACTTTGACAACTTTGACTTTCGAAAATCAGCCAGGTTTGACATCTTTGAGGCCGTATAATTTTTTTATGTTACGAAAACACTAAAAACCGAATAAGAAATTTTTATTCCTTTTTGAAAACTTTAAATTTGAATTTGCCAAAGCCAAAATGTTCCTTTAAGACTTGATGACTTTTGACTTTTTGGAATCAGCCCTGTTTGGCATCAGAGAGGCCATATAATTTTTTTCTGCTACAAAAACCCTAAAACCGAGTAAAAAATTCTTACGCCTTTTTGAAAAATTTAAGTTGGAATTTGCCAATGCCGAAAGCCAAAATTTTCTTTTTATACCTTGATGACTTTTGACTTTTGAAAATCAGCCATGTTTGAAATCAGAGAGGCCGTATAATTTATACGAAAACCATAAAAATCGAGTAAAACATTCTTACGCCTTTTTGAAAACTTTAAATTGGAATTTGCCAAAGTAAAAATGTTCCTTTAAAACCATGATGACTTTTTACTTTCGAAACGCAGTCCAGTTTGACATCAGAGAAGCCGAATAATATTTTTCTGCTACGAAAACCCTAAAAACCGAGTAAAACATTCTTAAAACCGAGTGAAAAATTCTTACGCCATTTTGAAAACTCAAAATTGAAATCTGCCAAAGTCAATATGTTACATTTACACCGTTATGACATTTGATTTTCATAAATCAGCCCGGGCTGACATCAGAGAGGCCGTATAATTTTTTTCTTCTACGAAAACCCTAAAACCAGGTGAAATACACCGTTATGACATTTGACTTTCATAAATCAGCCCGGGCTGACATCAGAGAGGCCGTATAATTTTTTTTCTTCAAAGAAAACCCTAAAACCGGGTGAAAATTCTTACGCCTTTTTGAAAACTCAAAATTGGATCTGCCAAAGCCAATATGTTACATTTACACCATTATGACATTTGACTTTCATAAATCAGCCCGGGCTGACATTAGAGAGGCCGTATAATTTTTTTTCTTCTAGGAAAACCTTATAACCGGATGAAAATTTCTTAAGGCATTTTGAAAACTCAAAATTGGAATCTGCCAAAGCCAATATGTTACATTTACACCGTTAGGTTTTGACTTTCATAAATCTGCCCGGCCTGACATCAGAGAGGCCGTATAATTTTTTTTCTTCGAGGAAAACCCTATAACCTTGTGAAAAATTCTAACGGCATTTTGAAAACTCAAAATTGGAATCTGCCAAAGCCAATATGTTACATTTACACCGTTATGATATTTAAATTTTATAAATCAGCCCGAGCTGACATCAGAGAGGCCGTATAATTTTTTTCCTTCTAGGAAAACCTTAAAATCGGGTGAAAAATTCTTAAGGCATTTTGAAAACTCAAAATTGGAATCTGCCAAAGCCAATATGTTACAATTACAACGTTAGGACATTTGACTTTCATAAATCTTCCCGGGCTGAAATCAGACAGGCCGTATAATTTTTTTTCTTCTAGGAAAACCCTAAAACCTTGTGAAACATTCCAACGGCATTTTGAAAACTCAAAATTGGAATCTGCCAAAGCTAATATGTTACATTTACACCGTTATGACATTTGACTTTCATAAATCAACCCGGGCTGACATTAGAGAGGTCGTATAATTTTTTTTCTTCAAAGAAAACCCTAAAAACGAGTGAAAAATTCTTACGCCTTTTTGAAAACTCAAAATTGGAAACTGCCAAAGCCAATATGTTACATTTACACCGTTATGACATTTGAATTTTATAAATCAGCCCGGGCTGACATCAGAGAGGCCGTATAATTTTTTTCTTCTAGGAAAACCCTAAAACCGGGTGAAAATTCTTAAAGGCATTTTGAAAACTCAAAATTGGAATCTGCCAAAGCCAATATGTTACATTTACATCGTTATGACATTTGAATTTCATAAATCAGCCCGGGCTGACATCAGAGATGCAGTATAATTTTTTTCTTCTAGGAAAATCCTAAAATCGGGTGAAAAATTCTTACGCATTTTTGAAATCTCAAAATTGGATCTGCCAAAGCCAATACGTTACATTTACACCGTTATGACATTTGACTTTCATAAATAAGCCCGGGCTGACATCAGAGAGGCCGTATAATTTTTTTTCTTCTAGGAAAACCCTACAACCGGGTGAAAAACTGTTAAGGCATTTTGAAAACTCAAAATTGGAATCTGCCAAAGCCAATATGTTACATTTACAATGTTATGACATTTGACTTTCATAAATCAGCATGGGCTGACATCGGAGAGGCCATATAATTTTTTTTCTTCTAGGAAAACCCTAAAACCGAGTGAAAAATTCTTACGCCATTTTGAAAACTCAAAATTGAAATCTGCCAAAGTCAATATGTTACATTTACACCGTTATGACATTTGATTTTCATAAATCAGCCCGGGCTGACATCAGAGAGGCCGTATAATTTTTTCTTCTACGAAAACCCTAAAACCCTGTGAAATACACCGTTATGACATTTCTTTCATAAATCAGCCCGGGCTGACATCAGAGAGGCCGTATAATTTTTTTTCTTCAAAGAAAACCCTAAAACCGGGTGAAAAATTCTTACGCCTTTTTGAAAACTCAAAATTGGATCTGCCAAAGCCAATATGTTACATTTACACAGTCATGACATTTGACTTTCATAAATCAGCCTGGGCTGACATTAGAGAGGCAGTATAATTTTTTTTCTTCTAGGAAAACCTTAAAACCGGGTGAAAAATTCTTAATGCATTTTGAAAACTCAAAATTGGAATCTGCCAAAGCCAATATGTTACATTTACACCGTTAGGACATTTGACTATCATAAATCTGCCCGGGCTGACATCAGAGAGGCCGTATAATTTTTTTTCTTCGAGGAAAACCCTAAAACCTTGTGAAAAATTCTAACGGCATTTTGAAAACTCAAAATTGGAATCTGCCAAAGCCAATATGTTACATTTACACCGTTATGACATTTGACTTTCATAAATCAACCCGGGCTGACATCAGAGAGGTCGTATAATTTTTTTTCTTCAAGGAAAACCCTAAAAACGAGTGAAAAATTCTTACGCCTTTTTGAAAACTCAAAATTGGAATCTGCCAAAGCCAATATGTTACATTTACACCGTTATGACATTTGAATTTTATAAATCAGCCCGGGCTGACATCAGAGTGGCCGTATAATTTTTTTCTTCTAGGAAAACCCTAAAACGTGGTGAAAAATTCTTAAGTCATTTTGAAAACTCAAAATTGGAATCTGCCAAAGCCAATAGGTTACATTTACATCGTTATGACATTTGACTTTCATAAATCAGCCCGGGCTGACATCAGAGAGGCCGCATAATTTTTTTCTTCTAGGAATATCCAAAAACCGAGTTAAAAATTCTTACGCCTTTTTGAAAACTCAAATTGAAATCTGCCAAAGTCAATATGTTACATTTACACCGTTATGACATTTGATTTTCATAAATCAGCCCGGGCTGACATCAAAGAGGCCGTATAATTTTATTCTTCTACTAAAACCCTAAAACCGGGTGAAATACACCGTTATGACATTTGACTTTCATAAATCAGACCGGGCTGACATCAGAGAGGCCGTATAATTTTTTTTCTTCTAGGAAAAACCTAAAACCGGGTGAAAAATTCTTACGCCTTTTTGAAAACTCAAATTGGATCTGCCAAAGCTAATATGTTACATTTACACCGTTATGACATTTGACTTTCATAAATCAGTCCGGGCTGACATCAGAGAGACCGTATAATTTTTTTTCTTCTAGGAAAACCCTAAAACCGAGTGAAAAATTCTTACCCCTTTTTGAAAACTCAAAATTGAAATCTACCAAAGTCAATATGTTACATTTACACCGTTATGACATTTGATTTTCATAAATCAGCTCGGGCTGACATCAGAGAGGCCATATAAATTTTTTCTTTTACGAAAATCCTAAATCCTTGTGAAAAACACCGTTATGACATTTGACTTTCATAAATCAGCCCGGGCTGACATCAGATAGGCCGTATAATTTTTTTTCTTCAAAGAAAACCCTAAAACCGGGTGAAAAATTCTTACTCCTTTTTTGAAAACTCAAAATTGGATCTGCCAAAGCCAATATGTTACATTTACAACATTATGACATTTGACTTTCATAAATCAACCCGGGCTGACATTAGAGAGGCCGTATAATTTTTTTCTTCTAGGAAAACCTTATAACCGGATGAAAATTTCTTAAGGCATTTTGAAAACTCAAAATTGGAATCTGCCAAAGCCAATATGTTACATTTACACCGTTAGGACATTTGAGTTTTATAAATCAGCCCGAGCTGACATCAGAGAGGCAGTATAAATTTTTTTCTTCGAGGAAAACCCTAAAACCTTGTGAAAAATTCTAACGGCATTTTGAAAACTCAAAATTGGAATCTGCCAAAGCCAATATGTTACATTTACACCGTTATGACATTTGAATTTTATAAATCAGCCCGAGCTGACATCAGAGAGGCCGTATAAATTTTTTTCTTCTAAGAAAACCCTAAAACCGGGTGAAAAATTCTTAAGGCATTTTGAAAACTCAAAATTGGAATCTGCCAAAGCCAATATGTTACAATTACAACGTTAGGACATTTGACTTTCATAAATCTGCCCGGGCTGAAATCAGACAGGCCGTATAATTTTTTTTCTTCTAGGAAAACCCTAAAACCTTGTGAAACATTCCAACGGCATTTTGAAAACTCAAAATTGGAATCTGCCAAAGCTAATGTGTTACATTTACACCGTTATGACATTTGACTTTCATAAATCAACCCGGGCTGACATTATAGAGGTCGTATAATTTTTTTCTTCAAGGAAAACCCTAAAAACGAGTGAAAAATTCTTACGCCTTTTTGAAAACCCAAAATTGGAAACTGCCAAAGCCAATATGTTACATTTACACCGTTATGACATTTGAATTTTATAAATCAGCACGGGCTGACATCAGAGAGGCCGTATAATTTTTTTCTTCTAGGAAAGTCCTAAAACCGGGTGAAAAATTCTTAAAGGCATTTTGAAAACTCAAAATTGGAATCTGCCAAAGCCAATATGTTACATTTACATCGTTATGACATTTGAATTTCATAAATCAAGCCGGGCTGACATCAGAGAGGCCGTATAATTTTTTTCTTCTAGGAAAATCCTAAAATCGGGTGAAAAATTCTTACGCCTTTTTGAAATCTCAAAATTGGATCTGCCAAAGCCAATATGTTACATTTACACCGTTATGACATTTGACTTTAATAAATCAGCCCGGGCTGACATCAGAGATGCTGTATAATTTTTTTTCTTCTAGGAAAACCCTACAACCGGGTGAAAAATTCTTATGGCATTTTGAAAACTCAAAATTGGAATCTGCCAAAGCCAATATGTTACATTTACAATGTTATGACATTTGACTTTCATAAATCAGCCCGGGCTGACATCAGAGAGGCCGTATAATTTTTTTTCTTCTAGGAAAACCCTAAAACCGAGTGAAAAATTCTTACGCCTTTTTGAAAACTCAAAATTGAAATCTGCCAAAGTCAATATGTTACATTTACACCGTTATGACATTTGATTTTCATAAATCAGCCCGGGCTGACATCAGAGAGGCCGTATAATTTTTTTCTTCTACGAAAACACTAAAACCTGGTGAAATACACCGTTATGACATTTGACTTTCATAAATCAGCCCGGGCTGACATCAGAGAGGCCATATAATTTTTTTTCTTCAAAGAAAACCCTAAAACCGGGTGAAAAATTCTTACGCCTTTTTGAACTCAAAATTGGATCTGCCAAAGCCAATATGTTACATTTACACCGTCATGACATTTGACTTTCATAAATCAGCCTGGGCTGACATTAGAGAGGCAGTATAATTTTTTTTCTTCTAGGAAAACCTTAAAACCGGGTGAAAAATTCTTAAGGCATTTTGAAAACTCAAAATTGGAATCTGCCAAAGCCAATATGTTACATTTACAACGTTAGGACATTTGACTATCATAAATCTGCCCGGGCTGACATCAGAGAGGCCGTATAATTTTTTTTCTTCGAGGAAAACCCTAAAACCTTCTGAAAAATTCTAACGGCATTTTGAAAACTCAAAATTGGAATCTGCCAAAGCCAATATGTTACATTTACACCGTTATGACATTTGACTTTCATAAATCAACCCAGGCTGACATAGAGAGGTCGTATAATTTTTTTTCTTCAAGGAAAACCCTAAAAACGAGTGAAAAATTCTTACGCCTTTTTGAAAACTCAAAATTGGAATCTGCCAAAGCCAATATGTTACATTTACACCGTTATGACATTTGAATTTTATAAATCAGCCCGGGCTAACAACACAGAGGCCGTATAAATTTTTTATTCTAGGAAAACCATAAAACCTGGTGAAAAATTCTTAAGGCATTTTGAAAACTCAAAATTGGAATCTACCAAAGCCAATATGTTACAATTACACCGTTAGAACATTTGACTTTCATAAATCTGCCCGGGCTGAAATCAGACAGGCCGTATAATTTTTTTTCTTCTACGAAAACCCTAAATCCTTGTGAAAAATTCCAACGGCATTTTGAAAACTCAAAATTGGAATCTGCCAAAGCTAATATGTTACATTTACACCGTTATGACGTTCGACTTTCATAAATCAACCCGGGCTGACATCAGAGAGGTCGTATAAATTTTTTTCTTCAAGGAAAACCCTAAAAACGAGTGAAAAATTCTTACGCCTTTTTGAAAACTCAAAATTGGAATCTGCCGAAGCCAATATGTTACATTTACAGCGTTATGACATTTGAATTTTATATATCAGCCGGGCTGACATCAGAGAGGCCGTATAATTTTTTTCCTCTAGGAAAACCCTAAAACGTGGTGAAAACTTCTTAAGTCATTTTGAAAACTCAAAATTGGAATCTGCCAAAGCCAATAGGTTACATTTACATCGTTATGACATTTGACTTTCATAAATCAGTCTGGGCTGACATCAGAGAGGCCGTATAATTTTTTTCTTCTAGGAAAATCCTAAAATCGGGTGAAAAATTCTTACGCCTTTTTGAAAACTCAAAATTGGATCTTCCAAAGCCAATATGTTACATTTACACCGTTATGACAATTGACTTTCATAAATCAGCCCGGGCTGACATCAGAGAGGCCGTATAATTTTTTTTCTTCTAGGAAAACCCTAAAACCGAGTGAAAAATTCTTACACCTTTTTGAAAACTCAAAATTGAAATCTGCCAAAGTCAATATGTTACATTTACACCGTTATGACATTTGATTTTCATAAATCAGCCCGGGCTGACATCAGAGAGGCCGTATAATTTTTTTCTTCTACGAAAACCCTAAAACCTGGTGAAATACACCGTTATGACATTTCTTTCATAAATCAGCACGGGCTGACATCAGAGAGGCCGTATAATTTTTTTTCTTCAAAGAAAACCCTAAAACCGGGTGAAAAATTCTTACGCCTTTTTGAAAACTCAAAATTGGATCTTCCAAAGCCAATATGTTACATTTACACCGTCATGACATTTGACTTTCATAAATCAGCCTGGGCTGACATTAGAGAGGCAGTATAATTTTTTTTCTTCTAGGAAAACCTTAAAACCGGGTGAAAAATTCTTAAGGCATTTTGAAAACTCAAAATTGGAATCTGCCAAAGCCAATATGTTACATTTACACCGTTAGGACATTTGACTATCATAAATCTGCCCGGGCTGACATCAGAGAGGCCGTATAATTTTTTTTCTTCGAGGAAAACCCTAAAACCTTGTGAAAAATTCTAACGGCATTTTGAAAACTCAAAATTGGAATCTGCCAAAGCCAATATGTTACATTTACACCGTTATGACATTTGACTTTCATAAATCAACCGGGGCTGACATCAGAGAGGTCGTATAATTTTTTTTCTTCAAGGAAAACCCTAAAAACGAGTGAAAAATTCTTACGCCTTTTTGAAAACTCAAAATTGGAATCTGCCAAAGACAATATGTTACATTTACACCGTTATGACATTTGAATTTTATAAATCAGCCCGGGCTGACAACAGAGAGGCCGTATAAATTTTTTTCTTCTAGGAAAACCCTAAAACAGAATGAAAAATTCTTATGGCATTTTGAAAACTCAAAATTGGAATCTGCCAAAGCCAATATGTTACAATTACACCGTTAGGACATTTGACTTTCATAAATCTGCCCCGGCTGAAATCAGACAGGCCGTATAATTTTTTTTCTTCTAAGAAAACCCTAAATCCTTGTGAAAAATTCCAACGGCATTTTGAAAACTCAAAATTGGAATCTGCCAAAGCTAATATGTTACATTTACACCGTTATGACATTCGACTTTCATAAATCAACCCGGGCTGACATCAGAGAGGCCGTATAATTTTTTTTCTTCTAGGAAAACCCTAAAACCGAGTGAAAAATTCTTACACCTTTTTGAAAACTCAAAATTGAAATCTGCCAAAGTCAATATGTTACATTTACACCGTTATGACATTTGATTTTCATAAATCAGCCCGGGCTGACATCAGAGAGGCCGTATAATTTTTTTCTTCTACGAAAACCCTAAAACCTGGTGAAATACACCGTTATGACATTTCTTTCATAAATCAGCCCGGGCTGACATCAGAGAGGCCGTATAATTTTTTTTCTTCAAAGAAAACCCTAAAACCGGGTGAAAAATTCTTACGCCTTTTTGAAAACTCAAAATTGGATCTTCCAAAGCCAATATGTTACATTTACACCGTCATGACATTTGACTTTCATAAATCAGCCTGGGCTGACATTAGAGAGGCAGTATAATTTTTTTTCTTCTAGGAAAACCTTAAAACCGGGTGAAAAATTCTTAAGGCATTTTGAAAACTCAAAATTGGAATCTGCCAAAGCCAATATGTTACATTTACACCGTTAGGACATTTGACTATCATAAATCTGCCCGGGCTGACATCAGAGAGGCCGTATAATTTTTTTTCTTCGAGGAAAACCCTAAAACCTTGTGAAAAATTCTAACGGCATTTTGAAAACTCAAAATTTGAATCTGCCAAAGCTAATATGTTACATTTACACCGTTATGACATTTGACTTTCATAAATCAACCCGGGCTGACATCAGAGAGGTCGTATAATTTTTTTTCTTCAAGGAAAACCCTAAAAACGAGTGAAAAATTCTTACGCCTTTTTGAAAACTCAAAATTGGAATCTGCCAAAGCCAATATGTTACATTTACACCGTTATGACATTTGAATTTATAAATCAGCCCGGGCTGACATCAGAGAGGCCGTATAATTTTTTTCTTCTAGGAAAACCCTAAAACGTGGTGAAAAATTCTTAAGTCATTTTGAAAACTCAAAATTGGAATCTGCCAAAGCCAATAGGTTACATTTACATCGTTATGACATTTGACTTTCATAAATCAGCCCGGGCTGACATCAGAGAGGCCGCATAATTTTTTTCTTCTAGGAAAATCCTAAAACCGAGTTAAAAATTCTTACGCCTTTTTGAAAACTCAAATTGAAATCTGCCAAAGTCAATATGTTACATTTACACCGTTATGACATTTGATTTTCATAAATCAGCCCGGGCTGACATCAAAGAGGCCGTATAATTTTATTCTTCTACTAAAACCCTAAAACCGTGTGAAATACACCGTTATGACATTTGACTTTCATAAATCAGACCGGGCTGACATCAGAGAGGCCGTATAATTTTTTTTCTTCTAGGAAAAACCTAAAACCGGTGGAAAAATTCTTACGCCTTTTTGAAAACTCAAATTGGATCTGCCAAAGCTAATATGTTACATTTACACCGTTATGACATTTGACTTTCATAAATCAGCCCGGGCTGACATCAGAGAGACCGTATAATTTTTTTTCTTCTAGGAAAACCCTAAAACCGAGTGAAAAATTCTTACCCCTTTTTGAAAACTCAAAATTGAAATCTGCCAAAGTCAATATGTTACATTTACACCGTTATGACATTTGATTTTCATAAATCAGCCCGGGCTGACATCAGAGAGGCCGTATAATTTTTTTCTTCTACGAAAACCCTAAATCCTTGTGAAAAACACCGTTATGACATTTGACTTTCATAAATCAGCCCGGGCTGACATCAGAGAGGCCGTATAATTTTTTTTTCTTCAAAGAAAACCCTAAAACCGGGTGAAAAATTCTTACTTCCTTTTTTGAAAACTAAAAATTGGATCTGCCAAAGCCAATATGTTACATTTACAACATTATGACATTTGACTTTCATAAATCAGCCCGGGCTGACATTAGAGAGGCCGTATAATTTTTTTTCTTCTAGGAAAACCTTATAACCGGATGAAAATTTCTTAAGGCATTTTGAAAACTCAAAATTGGAATCTGCCAAAGCCAATATGTTACATTTACACCGTTAGGACATTTGAATTTTATAAATCAGCCCGAGCTGACATCAGAGAGGCAGTATAAATTTTTTTCTTCGAGGAAAACCCTAAAACCTTGTGAAAAATTCAAACGGCATTTTGAAAACTCAAAATTGGAATCTGCCAAAGCCAATATGTTACATTTACACCGTTATGACATTTGACTTTCATAAATCAGCCCGGGCTGACATCAGAGAGGCCGTATAATTTTTTTCTTCTAGGAAAACCCTAAAACCGGGTGAAAAATTCTTACGGCATTTTGAAAACTCAAAATTGGAATCTGCCAAAGCCAATATGTTACATTTACACCGTTATGACATTTGACTTTCATAAATCAGCCCGGGCTGACATCAGAGAGGCCGTATAATTTTTTTCTTCTAGGAAAACCCTAAAACCGGGTGAAAAATTCTTACGGCATTTTGAAAACTCAAAATTGGAATCTGCCAAAGCCAATATGTTACATTTACACCGTTATGACATTTGACTTTCATAAATCAGCCCGGGCTGACATCAGAGAGGCGTATAATTTTTTTCTTCTAGGAAAACCCTAAAACCGAGTGAAAAATTCTTACGCCTTTTTGAAAACTCAAAATTGGAATCTGCCAAAGCCAATATGTTACATTTACACCGTTATGACATTTGAATTTCATAAATCAGCCCGGGCTGACATCAGAGAGGCCGTATAATTTTTTTTCTTCTAGGAAAACCCTAAAACCGGGTGAAAAATTCTTAAGGCATTTTGAAAACTCAAAATTGGAATCTGCCAAAGCCAATATGTTACATTTACATCGTTATGACATTTGAATTTCATAAATCAAGCCGGGCTGACATCAGAGAGGCCGTATAATTTTTTTCTTCTAGGAAAATCCTAAAATCGGGTGAAAAATTCTTACGCCTTTTTGAAATCTCAAAATTGGAATCTGCCAAAGCCAATATGTTACATTTACACCGTTATGACATTTGACTTTCATAAATCAGCCCGGGCTGACATCAGAGAGGCCGTATAATTTTTTTTCTTCTAGGAAAACCCTATAAACCGGGTGAAAAATTCTTAAGGCATTTTGAAAACTCAAAATTGGAATCTGCCAAGCCAATATGTTACATTTACACGTTATGACATTTGACTTTCATAAATCAGCCCGGGCTGACATCAGAGAGGCCGTATAATTTTTTTTCTTCTAGGAAAACCCTAAAACCGGGTGAAAAATTCTTACGGCATTTTGAAAACTCAAAATTGGAATCTGCCAAAGCCAATATGTTACATTTACACCGTTATGACATTTGACTTTCATAAATCAGCCCGGGCTGACATCAGAGAGGCCGTATAATTTTTTTTCTTCTAGGAAAACCCTAAAACCGAGTGAAAAATTCTTACGCCTTTTTGAAAACTCAAAATTGGAATCTGCCAAAGCCAATATGTTACATTTACACCGTTATGACATTTGACTTTCATAAATCAGCCCGGGCTGACATCAGAGAGGCCGTATAATTTTTTTTCTTCTAGGAAAACCCTAAAACCGGGTGAAAAATTCTTACGGCATTTTGAAAACTCAAAATTGGAATCTGCCAAAGCCAATATGTTACATTTACACCGTTATGACATTTGACTTTCATAAATCAGCCCGGGCTGACATTCAGAGAGGCCGTATAATTTTTTTTCTTCTAGGAAAACCCTAAAACCGGGTGAAAATTCTTACGGCATTTTGAAAACTCAAAATTGGAATCTGCCAAAGCCAATATGTTACATTTACACCGTTAGACATTTGACTTTCATAAATCAGCCCGGGCTGACATCAGAGAGGCCGTATAATTTTTTTTCTTCTAGGAAAACCCTAAACCTGGTGAAAAATTCTACGGCATTTTGAAAACTCAAAATTGGAATCTGCCAAAGCCAATATGTTACATTTACACCGTTATGACATTTGACTTTCATAAATCAGCCCGGGCTGACATCAGAGAGGTCCGTATAATTTTTTTTTCTTCTAGGAAAAACCCTAAAACGGGTGAAAAATTCTTACGGCCTTTTGAAAACTCAAAATTGGAATCTGCCAAAGCCAATATGTTACATTTACACCGTTATGACATTTGAATTTCTATAATCAGCCGGGCTGACATCAGAGAGGCCGTATAATTTTTTTCTTCTAGGAAAACCCTAAAACGTGGTGAAAACTTCTTACGGCATTTTGAAAACTCAAAATTGGAATCTGCCAAAGCCAATATGTTACATTTACATCGTTATGACATTTGACTTTCATAAATCAGCCCGGGCTGACATCAGAGAGGCCGTATAATTTTTTTCTTCTAGGAAAACCCTAAAATCGGGTGAAAAATTCTTACGCCTTTTTGAAAACTCAAAATTGGAATCTGCCAAAGCCAATATGTTACATTTACACCGTTATGACATTGACTTTCATAAATCAGCCCGGGCTGACATCAGAGAGGCCGTATAATTTTTTTTCTTCTAGGAAAACCCTAAAACCGGGTGAAAAATTCTTAAGGCATTTTGAAAACTCAAAATTGGAATCTGCCAAAGCCAATATGTTACATTTACACCGTTATGACATTTGACTTTCATAAATCAGCCCGGGCTGACATCAGAGAGGCCGTATAATTTTTTTCTTCTAGGAAAACCCTAAAACCGGGTGAAAAATTCTTACGGCCTTTTTGAAAACTCAAAATTGGAATCTGCCAAAGCCAATATGTTACATTTACACCGTTATGACATTTGACTTTCATAAATCAGCCCGGGCTGACATCAGAGAGGCCGTATAATTTTTTTTCTTCTAGGAAAACCCTAAAATCGGGTGAAAAATTCTTACGGCATTTTGAAAACTCAAAATTGGAATCTGCCAAAGCCAATATGTTACATTTACACCGTTATGACATTTGACTTTCATAAATCAGCCCGGGCTGACATCAGAGAGGCCGTATAATTTTTTTTCTTCTAGGAAAACCCTAAAACCGTGTGAAAAATTCTTACGGCATTTTTGAAAACTCAAAATTGGAATCTGCCAAAGCCAATATGTTACATTTACACCGTTATGACATTTGACTTTCATAAATCAGCCCGGGCTGACATCAGAGAGGTCGTATAATTTTTTTTCTTCTAGGAAAACCCTAAAACCGGGTGAAAAATTCTTACGCCTTTTTGAAAACTCAAAATTGGAATCTGCCAAAGCCAATATGTTACATTTACACCGTTATGACATTTGACTTTCATAAATCAGCCCGGGCTGACATCAGAGAGGCCGTATAATTTTTTTCTTCTAGGAAAACCCTAAAACCGGGTGAAAAATTCTTACGGCATTTTGAAAACTCAAAATTGGAATCTGCCAAAGCCAATATGTTACATTTACACCGTTATGACATTTGACTTTCATAAATCAGCCCGGGCTGACATCAGAGAGGCCGTATAATTTTTTTTCTTCTAGGAAAACCCTAAAACCGGGTGAAAAATTCTTACGGCCTTTTTGAAAACTCAAAATTGGAATCTGCCAAAGCCAATATGTTACATTTACACCGTTATGACATTTGACTTTCATAAATCAGCCCGGGCTGACATCAGAGAGGCCGTATAATTTTTTTTCTTCTAGGAAAACCCTAAAACCGGGTGAAAAATTCTTAAGGCATTTTGAAAACTCAAAATTGGAATCTGCCAAAGCCAATATGTTACATTTACACCGTTATGACATTTGACTTTCATAAATCAGCCCGGGCTGACATCAGAGAGGCCGTATAATTTTTTTCTTCTAGGAAAACCCTAAAACCGGGTGAAAAATTCTTACGGCATTTTTGAAAACTCAAAATTGGAATCTGCCAAAGCCAATATGTTACATTTACACCGTTATGACATTTGACTTTCATAAATCAGCTCGGGCTGACATCAGAGAGGCCGTATAATTTTTTTTCTTCTAGGAAAACCCTAAAATCGGGTGAAAAATTCTTAAGGCATTTTGAAAACTCAAAATTGGAATCTGCCAAAGCCAATATGTTACATTTACACCGTTATGACATTTGACTTTCATAAATCAGCCCGGGCTGACATCAGAGAGGCCGTATAATTTTTTTTCTTCTAGGAAAACCCTAAAACCGGGTGAAAAATTCTTACGGCATTTTGAAAACTCAAAATTGGAATCTGCCAAAGCCAATATGTTACATTTACACCGTTATGACATTTGAATTTCATAAATCAGCCCGGGCTGACATCAGAGAGGCCGTATAATTTTTTTTCTTCTAGGAAAACCCTAAAACCGGGTGAAAAATTCTTACGGCATTTTGAAAACTCAAAATTGGAATCTGCCAAAGCCAATATGTTACATTTACACCGTTATGACATTTGACTTTCATAAATCAGCCCGGGCTGACATCAGAGAGGCCGTATAATTTTTTTTCTTCTAGGAAAACCCTAAAACCGGGTGAAAAATTCTACGGCATTTTGAAAACTCAAAATTGGAATCTGCCAAAGCCAATATGTTACATTTACACCGTTATGACATTTGACTTTCATAAATCAGCCCGGGCTGACATCAGAGAGGCCGTATAATTTTTTTTCTTCTAGGAAAACCCTAAAACCGGGTGAAAAATTCTTACGGCATTTTGAAAACTCAAAATTGGAATCTGCCAAAGCCAATATGTTACATTTACACCGTTATGACATTTGACTTTCATAAATCAGCCCGGGCTGACATCAGAGAGGCCGTATAATTTTTTTTCTTCTAGGAAACCCTAAAACCGGGTGAAAAATTCTTACGGCATTTTTGAAAACTCAAAATTGGAATCTGCCAAAGCCAATATGTTACATTTACACCGTTATGACATTTGACTTTCATAAATCAGCCCGGGCTGACATCAGAGAGGCCGTATAATTTTTTTTCTTCTAGGAAAACCCTAAAACCGGGTGAAAAATTCTTACGCATTTTGAAAACTCAAAATTGGAATCTGCCAAAGCCAATATGTTACATTTACACCGTTATGACATTTGACTTTCATAAATCAGCCCGGGCTGACATCAGAGAGGCCGTATAATTTTTTTTCTTCTAGGAAAACCCTAAAACCGGAGTGAAAAATTCTTACGGCATTTTGAAAACTCAAAATTGGAATCTGCCAAAGCCAATATGTTACATTTACACGTTATGACATTTGACTTTCATAAATCAGCCCGGGCTGACATCAGAGAGGCCGTATAATTTTTTTTCTTCTAGGAAAACCCTAAAATCGGGTGAAAAATTCTTACGCCTTTTTGAAAACTCAAAATTGGAATCTGCCAAAGCCAATATGTTACATTTACACCGTTATGACATTTGACTTTCATAAATCAGCCGGGCTGACATCAGAGAGGCCGTATAATTTTTTTTCTTCTAGGAAAACCCTAAACCGGGTGAAAAATTCTTACGGCATTTTGAAAACTCAAAATTGGAATCTGCCAAGCCAATATGTTACATTACACCGTTATGACATTTGACTTTCATAAATCAGCCGGGCTTGACATCAGAGAGGCCGTATAATTTTTTTCTTCTAGGAAAACCCTAAAACCGGGTGAAAAATTCTTACGCCTTTTTGAAAACTCAAAATGGAATCTGCCAAAGCCAATATGTTACATTTACACCGTTATGACATTTGACTTTCATAATCAGCCCGGGCTGACATCAGAGAGGCCGTATAATTTTTTTTCTTCTAGGAAAACCCTAAAACCGGGTGAAAAATTCTTACGGCATTTTTGAAAACTCAAAATTGGAATCTGCCAAAGCCAATATGTTACATTTACACCGTTATGACATTTGACTTTCATAAATCAGCCCGGGCTGACATCAGAGAGGCCGTATAATTTTTTTTCTTCTAGGAAAACCCTAAAACCGGGTGAAAAATTCTTACGGCATTTTGAAAACTCAAAATTGGAATCTGCCGAAGCCAATATGTTACATTTACACCGTTATGACATTTGACTTTCATAAATCAGCCCGGGCTGACATCAGAGAGGCCGTATAATTTTTTTCTTCTAGGAAAACCCTAAAACCGGGTGAAAAATTCTTACGGCATTTTGAAAACTCAAAATTGGAATCTGCCAAAGCCAATATGTTACATTTACACCGTATGACATTTGACTTTCATAAATCAGCCCGGGCTGACATCAGAGAGGCCGTATAATTTTTTTTCTTCTAGGAAAACCCTAAAACCGGGTGAAAAATTCTTACGGCATTTTTGAAACTCAAAATTGGAATCTGCCAAAGCCAATATGTTACATTTACACCGTTATGACATTTGACTTTCATAAATCAGCCCGGGCTGAAATCAGAGAGGCCGTATAATTTTTTTTCTTCTAGGAAAACCCTTAAAACCGGGTGAAAAATTCTTACGGCATTTTGAAAACTCAAAATTGGAATCTGCCAAAGCCAATATGTTACATTTACCCCGTTATGACATTTGACTTTCATAAATCAGCCCGGGCTGACATCAGAGAGGCCGTATAATTTTTTTTTCTTAGGAAAACCCTAAAACCGGTGAAAAATTCTTACGGCATTTTGAAAACTCAAATTGGAATCTGCCAAAGCCAATATGTTACATTTACACCGTTATGACATTTGACTTTCATAAATCAGCCCGGGACTGACATCAGAGAGGCCGTATAATTTTTTTTCTTCTAGGAAAACCCTAAAATCGGGTGAAAAATTCTTACGCCTTTTTGAAAACTCAAAATTGGAATCTGCCAAAGCCAATATGTTACATTTACACCGTTATGACATTTGACTTTCATAAATCAGCCCGGGCTGACATCAGAGAGGCCGTATAATTTTTTTTCTTCTAGGAAAACCCTAAAACCGGGTGAAAAATTCTTAAGGCATTTTGAAAACTCAAAATTGGAATCTGCCAAAGCCAATATGTTACATTTACACGTTATGACATTTGACTTTCATAAATCAGCCCGGGCTGACATCAGAGAGGCCGTATAATTTTTTTTCTTCTAGGAAAACCCTAAAGACCGGGTGAAAAATTCTTACGGCATTTTGAAAACTCAAAATTGGAATCTGCCAAAGCCAATATGTTACATTTACACCGTTATGACATTTGACTTTCATAAATCAGCCCGGGCTGACATCAGAGAGGCCGTATAATTTTTTTTCTTCTAGGAAAACCTAAAACCGAGTGAAAAATTCTTACGGCATTTTTGAAAACTCAAAATTGGAATCTGCCAAAGCCAATATGTTACATTTACACCGTTATGACATTTGACTTTCATAAATCAGCCCGGGCTGACATCAGAGAGGCCGTATAATTTTTTTTCTTCTAGGAAAACCCTAAAACGGGTGAAAAATTCTTACGGCATTTTTGAAAACTCAAAATTGGAATCTGCCAAAGCCAATATGTTACATTTACACCGTTATGACATTTGACTTTCATAAATCAGCCCGGGCTGACATCAGAGAGGCCGTATAATTTTTTTTCTTCTAGGAAAACCCTAAAACCGGGTGAAAAATTCTTACGGCATTTTGAAAACTCAAAATTGGAATCTGCCAAAGCCAATATGTTACATTTACCGTTATGACATTTGAATTTCATAAATCAGCCTCGGGCTGACATCAGAGAGGCCGTATAATTTTTTTTCTTCTAGGAAAACCTAAAACCGGGTGAAAAATTCTTACGCATTTTTGAAAACTCAAAATTGGAATCTGCCGAAGCCAATATGTTACATTTACACCGTTATGACATTGACTTTCATAAAT
Source organism: Haberlea rhodopensis (assembly GCA_907163345.1). NCBI lineage: Eukaryota > Viridiplantae > Streptophyta > Magnoliopsida > Lamiales > Gesneriaceae > Haberlea > Haberlea rhodopensis. The sequence continues at coordinate 1,148,129 of CAJQUN010000186.1, forward strand.
CAGCCCGGGCTGACATCAGAGAGGCCGTATAATTTTTTTTCTTCTAGGAAAACCCTAAAAACGGGTGAAAAATTCTTACGCCTTTTGAAAACTCAAAATTGGAATCTGCCAAAGCCAATATGTTACATTTACACCGTTATGACATTTGACTTTCATAAATCAGCCCGGGCTGACATCAGAGAGGCCGTATAATTTTTTTTCTTCTAGGAAAACCCTAAACCGAGTGAAAAATTCTTACGCCTTTTTGAAAACTCAAAATTGGAATCTGCCAAAGCCAATATGTTACATTTACACCGTTATGACATTTGACTTTCATAAATCAGCCCGGGCTGACATCAGAGAGGCCGTATAATTTTTTTTCTTCTAGGAAAACCCTTAAAACCGGGTGAAAAATTCTTACGGCATTTTTGAAAACTCAAAATTGGAATCTGCCAAAGCCAATATGTTACATTTACACCGTTATGACATTTGACTTTCATAAATCAGCCCGGGCTGACATCAGAGAGGCCGTATAATTTTTTTTCTTCTAGGAAAACCCTTAAAACCGGTGTGAAAAATTCTTACGGCATTTTGAAAACTCAAAATTGGAATCTGCCAAAGCCAATATGTTACATTTACACCGTTATGACATTTGACTTTCATAAATCAGCCCGGGCTGACATCAGAGAGGCCGTATAATTTTTTTCTTCTAGGAAAACCCTAAAACCGGGTGAAAAATTCTTACGGCATTTTGAAAACTCAAAATTGGAATCTGCCAAAGCCAATATGTTACATTTACAACGTTATGACATTTGACTTTCATAAATCAGCCCGGGCTGACATCAGAGAGGCCGTATAATTTTTTTTCTTCTAGGAAAACCCTAAAACCGGGTGAAAAATTCTTACGGCATTTTGAAAACTCAAAATTGGAATCTGCCAAAGCCAATATGTTAATTTACACCGTTATGAACATTTGACTTTCATAATCAGCCCGGGCTGACATCAGAGAGGCCTGTATAATTTTTTTTCTTCTAGGAAACCCTTAAACCGAGGAAAAATTCTTACGGCATTTTGAAAACTCAAAATTGGAATCTGCCAAAGCCAATATGTTACATTACACCGTATGACATTTGACTTCATAAATCAGCCCGGGCTGACATCAGAGAGGCCGTATAATTTTTTTTTCTTCTAGGAAACCCTAAACCGCGTAAAAATTCTTACGCCTTTTTGAAAACTCAAAATTGGAATCTGCCAAAAGCCAATATGTTTACATTTACACCGTTATGACATTTGACTTTCATAACTCAGCCCGGGCCTGACATCTCAGAGAGGCCGTATAATTTTTTTTTCTTCTAGGAAAAACCCTAAAAACGGGTCAAAAATTCTTACGGCCTTTTGAAAACTCAAAATTGGAATCTGCCAAAGCCCAATATGTTACATTTACACCGTTATGACATTTGACTTTCATAAATCAGCCCGGGCTGACATCAGAGAGGCCGTATAATTTTTTTTCTTCTAGGAAAACCCTAAAACGAGGTGAAAAAATTCTTACGCCTTTTTGAAAACTCAAATTGGAATCTGCCAAAGCCAATATGTTACATTTACACCGTTATGACATTTGACTTTCATAAATCAGCCCGGGCTGACATCAGAGAGGCCGTATAATTTTTTTTCTTCTAGGAAACCCTAAAACCGGAGTGAAAATTCTTACGGCATTTTTGAAAACTCAAAATTGGAATCTGCCAAAGCCCAATATGTTACATTTACACCGTTATGACATTTGACTTTCATAAATCAGCCGGGCTGACATCAGAGAGGCCGTATAATTTTTTTTCTTCTAGGAAAACCCTAAAACCGAGTGAAAAATTCTTACGGCATTTTGAAAACTCAAAATTGGAATCTGCCAAAGCCAATATGTTACATTTACACCGTTATGACATTTGACTTTCATAAATCAGCCCGGGCTGGACATCAGAGAGGCCGTATAATTTTTTTTCTTCTAGGAAAACCCTAAAACGGGTGAAAATTCTTACGGCCTTTTTGAAAACTCAAAATTGGAATCTGCCAAAGCCAATATGTACATTTACACCGTTATGACATTTGACTTTCATAAATCAGTCCGTGGTGACATCAGAGAGGCCGTATAATTTTTTTCTTCTAGGAAAACCCTTAAAACCGGTGTCAAAAATTCTTACGGCATTTTGAAAACTCAAAATTGGAATCTGCCAAAGCAATATGTTACATTTACCCGTTTATGACATTTGACTTTCATAAATCAGCCCGGGGCTGGACTCAGAGAGGCGTATAATTTTTTTTCTTATAGGCAAACCCTAAAACGATGCGAAAAATTCTTACTGCCTTTTTGAACAACTCAAATTGGAATCTGCCAAGCCAATATGTTACATTTACACCGTTATGACATTGACTTTTCATAAATCAGCCGGGCTGACATCAGAGAGGCCGTATAATTTTTTTTCTTCTAGGAAAACCCTAAAACCGGGTGAAAAATTCTTACGCCTTTTTGAAAACTCAAAATTGGAATCTGCCAAAGCCAATATGTTACATTTACACCGTTATGACATTTGACTTTCATAAATCAGCCCGGGCTGACATCAGAGAGGCCGTATAATTTTTTTTCTTCTAGGAAAACCCTAAAACCGGGTGAAAAATTCTTACGGCATTTTTGAAAACTCAAAATTGGAATCTGCCAAAGCCAATATGTTACATTTACACCGTTATGACATTTGACTTTCATAAATCAGCCCGGGCTGACATCAGAGAGGCCGTATAATTTTTTTTCTTCTAGGAAAACCCTAAAACCGGGTGAAAAATTCTTACGGCATTTTGAAAACTCAAATTGGAATCTGCCAAAGCCAATATGTTACATTTACACCGTTATGACATTTGACTTCATAAATCAGCCCGGGCTGACATCAGAGAGGCCGTATAATTTTTTTTCTTCTAGGAAAACCCTAAAACCGGTGAAAAATTCTTACGCCTTTTGAAAACTCAAAATTGGAATCTGCCAAAGCCAATATGTTACATTTACACCGTTATGACATTTGAATTTCATAAATCAGCCCGGGCTGACATCAGAGAGGCCGTATAATTTTTTTTCTTCTAGGAAAACCCTAAAATCGGGTGAAAAATTCTTACGGCCTTTTTGAAAACTCAAAATTGGATCTGCCAAAGCCAATATGATTACATTTACACCTTTTATTTTATGACATTTGACTTTCATAAATCACCCTGGCTGACATCAGAGCGGCCGTATAATTTTTTTTCTTCTAGGAAAACCCTAAAACCTGAGTGAAAAATTCCTTACGCCTTTTTGAAACTCAAATTGGAATCTGCCAAAGCAAATATGTTACATTTACACCGTTATGACATTTGACTTTCATAAATCAAGCCCGGGCTGACATCAGAGAGGCCGTATATTTTTTTCTTCTAGGAAAACCCTAAAACCGGAGGAAAAATTCTTACGGCCTTTTTGAAAACTCAAAATTGGAATCTGCCAAAGCCAATATGTTACATTTACACCGTTATGAATTTGACTTTCATAAATCAGCCCGGGCTGACATCAGAGAGGCCGTATTAATTTTTTTTTCTTCTTGGAAAACCCTAAAACCGGCGTGAAAATTCTTACGGGCATTTGTAAAACTCAAAATTGGAATTGCCAAAGCCAATAGGTACATTTACACCGTTATGACATTTGACTTTCATAAAAGCCCCGGGCGGACATTAGAGAGCAGTATCTATTAAAATTTTTTTTCTTCTAGGAAAACCGTAAAACGGGTCAAAAATTCGTACGCATTTGAATGCAAACTCATTAATTGGAATCTGCCCAAAGCCAATATGTTAATTACACCTGTTATTACATTTGACTTTCATAAATCAGCCTGTGCTGACATCAGAGAGGCCGTATAACTTTTTTTTCTTCTAGAAAACCCTAAAACCGGAGTGAAAAATTCTTACGCATTTTGAAAACTCAAAATTGGAATCTGCCAAAGCCAATATGTTACATTTACACCGTTATGACATTTGACTTTCATAAATCAGCCCGGGCTGACATCAGAGAGGCCGTATAATTTTTTTTCTTCTAGGAAAACCCTAAAACCGGGTGAAAAATTCTTACGCATTTTGAAAACTCAAAATTGGAATCTGCCAAAGCCAATATGTTACATTTACACCGTTATGACATTTGACTTTCATAAATCAGCCCGGGCTGACATCAGAGAGGCCGTATAATTTTTTTTCTTCTAGGAAAACCCTAAAACCGAGTGAAAAATTCTTACGGCTTTTTGAAAACTCAAAATTGGAATCTGCCAAAGCCAATATGTTACATTTACACCGTTATGACATTTGACTTTCATAAATCAGCCCGGGCTGACATCAGAGAGGCCGTATAATTTTTTTTCTTCTAGGAAAACCCTAAAACCGGGTGAAAAATTCTTACGGCTTTTTGAAAACTCAAAATTGGAATTGCCGAAGCCAATATGTTACATTTACACCGTTTATGACATTGACTTCATAAATCAGCCCGGGCTGAATCAAGAGGGCCGTTAATAATTTTTTCTTCTTCTTGGAAAAACCCTAAAACCGGTGAAAAATTCTTACGGCATTTTTGAAAACTCAAAATTGGAATCTTGCCGAAGCCAATATGTTACATTTACACCGTTATGACATTTTGACTTTCATAAATCAGCCCGGGCTGACATCAGAGAGGCCGTATACTTTTTTTTCTTCTAGGAAAACCCTAAACCACGAGGTGAAACATTCTTACGGCCTTTTTGAAAACTCATAATTTGGAATCTGCCGAAGCCAATATGTTACATTTACACCGTTATGACATTTGACTTTCATAAATCAGCCGGGCTGCAATCAGAGAGGCCGTATACTTTTTTTCTTCTAGGAAAACCCTAAAACGAGTGAAAATTCTTACGCCTTTTTGAAAACTCAAATTGGAATCTGCCAAAGCCAATATGTTACATTTACACCGTTATGACATTTGACTTTCATAAATCAGCCCGGGCTGACATCAGAGAGGCCGTATAATTTTTTTCTTCTAGGAAAACCCTAAAACCGGGTGAAAAATTCTTACGGCTTTTTGAAAACTCAAAATTGGAATCTGCCAAAGCCAATATGTTACATTTACACCGTTATGACATTTGACTTTCATAAATCAGCCCGGGCTGACATCAGAGAGGCCGTATAATTTTTTTTCTTCTAGGAAAACCCTAAAACCGAGTGAAAAATTCTTACGCTTTTTGAAAACTCAAAATTGGAATCTGCCAAAGCCAATATGTTACATTTACACCGTTATGACATTTGACTTTCATAAATCAGCCCGGGCTGACATCAGAGAGGCCGTATAATTTTTTTTCTTCTAGGAAAACCCTAAAACCGGGTGAAAAATTCTTACGGCATTTTGAAAACTCAAAATTGGAATCTGCCAAAGCCAATATGTTACATTTACACCGTTATGACATTTGACTTTCATAAATCAGCCCGGGCTGACATCAGAGAGGCCGTATAATTTTTTTTCTTCTAGGAAAACCCTAAAACCGAGTGAAAAATTCTTACGGCTTTTTGAAAACTCAAAATTGGAATCTGCCAAAGCCAATATGTTACATTTACACCGTTATGACATTTGACTTTCATAAATCAGCCCGGGCTGACATCAGAGAGGCCGTATAATTTTTTTCTTCTAGGAAAACCCTAAAACCGGGTGAAAAATTCTTACGGCTTTTTGAAAACTCAAAATTGGAATCTGCCAAAGCCAATATGTTACATTTACACCGTTATGACATTTGACTTTCATAAATCAGCCCGGGCTGACATCAGAGAGGCCGTATAATTTTTTTTCTTCTAGGAAAACCCTAAAACCGGGTGAAAAATTCTTACGCCTTTTTGAAAACTCAAAATTGGAATCTGCCAAAGCCAATATGTTACATTTACACCGTTATGACATTTGACTTTCATAAATCAGCCCGGGCTGACATCAGAGAGGCCGTATAATTTTTTTTCTTCTAGGAAAACCCTAAAACCGAGTGAAAAATTCTTACGCTTTTTGAAAACTCAAAATTGGAATCTGCCAAAGCCAATATGTTACATTTACACCGTTATGACATTTGACTTTCATAAATCAGCCCGGGCTGACATCAGAGAGGCCGTATAATTTTTTTTCTTCTAGGAAAACCCTAAAACCGAGTGAAAAATTCTTACGGCTTTTTGAAAACTCAAAATTGGAATCTGCCAAAGCCAATATGTTACATTTACACCGTTATGACATTTGACTTTCATAAATCAGCCCGGGCTGACATCAGAGAGGCCGTATAATTTTTTTTCTTCTAGGAAAACCCTAAAACCGGGTGAAAAATTCTTACGGCTTTTTGAAAACTCAAAATTGGAATCTGCCAAAGCCAATATGTTACATTTACACCGTTATGACATTTGACTTTCATAAATCAGCCCGGGCTGACATCAGAGAGGCCGTATAATTTTTTTTCTTCTAGGAAAACCCTAAAACCGGGTGAAAAATTCTTACGCTTTTTGAAAACTCAAAATTGGAATCTGCCAAAGCCAATATGTTACATTTACACCGTTATGACATTTGACTTTCATAAATCAGCCCGGGCTGACATCAGAGAGGCCGTATAATTTTTTTTCTTCTAGGAAAACCCTAAAACCGGGTGAAAAATTCTTACGGCTTTTTGAAAACTCAAAATTGGAATCTGCCAAAGCCAATATGTTACATTTACACCGTTATGACATTTGACTTTCATAAATCAGCCCGGGCTGACATCAGAGAGGCCGTATAATTTTTTTTCTTCTAGGAAAACCCTAAAACCGAGTGAAAAATTCTTACGGCTTTTTGAAAACTCAAAATTGGAATCTGCCAAAGCCAATATGTTACATTTACACCGTTATGACATTTGACTTTCATAAATCAGCCCGGGCTGACATCAGAGAGGCCGTATAATTTTTTTTCTTCTAGGAAAACCCTAAAACCGAGTGAAAAATTCTTACGGCTTTTTGAAAACTCAAAATTGGAATCTGCCAAAGCCAATATGTTACATTTACACCGTTATGACATTTGACTTTCATAAATCAGCCCGGGCTGACATCAGAGAGGCCGTATAATTTTTTTTCTTCTAGGAAAACCCTAAAACCGGGTGAAAAATTCTTACGGCTTTTTGAAAACTCAAAATTGGAATCTGCCAAAGCCAATATGTTACATTTACACCGTTATGACATTTGACTTTCATAAATCAGCCCGGGCTGACATCAGAGAGGCCGTATAATTTTTTTCTTCTAGGAAAACCCTAAAACCGAGTGAAAAATTCTTACCTTTTTGAAAACTCAAAATTGGAATCTGCCAAAGCCAATATGTTACATTTACACCGTTATGACATTTGACTTTCATAAATCAGCCCGGGCTGACATCAGAGAGGCCGTATAATTTTTTTTTCTTCTAGGAAAACCCTAAAATCGAGTGAAAAATTCTTACGGCCATTTTGAAAACTCAAATTGGAATCTGCCAAAGCCAATATGTTACATTTACACCGTTATGACATTTGACTTTCATAAATCAGCCCTGGGCTGACATCAAGGAGAGGCCGTATAATTTTTTTCTTCTAGGAAAACCCTTAAAACCGAGGTGAAAAATTCTACGGCATTTTGAAAACATCAAAATTGGAATCTGCCAAAGCCAATATGTTACATTTACACCGTTATGGACATTTGACTTTCATAAATCAGCACGGGCTGACATCAGAGAGGCCGTATAATTTTTTTCTTCTAAGAAAACCCTAAAACCGGATGGAAAAATTCTTAAGGCCATTTTGAAAACTCAAATTGGAATCTGCCAAAGCCAAATATGTTACATTTACATCCGTTATGACATTTGACTTTCATAAATCAGCCGAGGCTGACATCAGAGAGGCCGTATAATTTTTTTCTTCTAGGAAAAACCCTAAAACCGGGTGAAAAATTCTTACGGCTTTTGAAAACTCAAAATTGGAATCTGCCAAAGCCAATATGTTACATTTACACCGTTATGACATTTGACTTTCATAAATCAGCCCGGGCTGACATCAGAGAGGCCGTATAATTTTTTTTCTTCTAGGAAAACCCTAAAACCGGGTGAAAAATTCTTACGGCTTTTTGAAAACTCAAAATTGGAATCTGCCAAAGCCAATATGTTACATTTACACCGTTATGACATTTGACTTTCATAAATCAGCCCGGGCTGACATCAGAGAGGCCGTATAATTTTTTTTCTTCTAGGAAAACCCTAAAACCGGGTGAAAAATTCTTACGCATTTTGAAAACTCAAAATTGGAATCTGCCAAAGCCAATATGTTACATTTACACCGTTATGACATTTGACTTTCATAAATCAGCCCGGGCTGACATCAGAGAGGCCGTATAATTTTTTTTCTTCTAGGAAAACCCTAAAACCGGGTGAAAAATTCTTACGGCTTTTTGAAAACTCAAAATTGGAATCTGCCAAAGCCAATATGTTACATTTACACCGTTATGACATTTGACTTTCATAAATCAGCCCGGGCTGACATCAGAGAGGCCGTATAATTTTTTTTCTTCTAGGAAAACCCTAAAACCGGTGAAAAATTCTTACGCCTTTTTGAAAACTCAAAATTGGAATCTGCCAAAGCCAATATGTTACATTTACACCGTTATGACATTTGACTTTCATAAATCAGCCCGGGCTGACATCAGAGAGGCCGTATAATTTTTTTTCTTCTAGGAAAACCCTAAAACCGGGTGAAAAATTCTTACGCTTTTTGAAAACTCAAAATTGGAATCTGCCAAAGCCAATATGTTACATTTACACCGTTATGACATTTGACTTTCATAAATCAGCCCGGGCTGACATCAGAGAGGCCGTATAATTTTTTTTCTTCTAGGAAAACCCTAAAACCGAGTGAAAAATTCTTACGCCTTTTTGAAAACTCAAAATTGGAATCTGCCAAAGCCAATATGTTACATTTACACCGTTATGACATTTGACTTTCATAAATCAGCCCGGGCTGACATCAGAGAGGCCGTATAATTTTTTTTCTTCTAGGAAAACCCTAAAACCGGGTGAAAAATTCTTACGCTTTTTGAAAACTCAAAATTGGAATCTGCCAAAGCCAATATGTTACATTTACACCGTTATGACATTTGACTTTCATAAATCAGCCCGGGCTGACATCAGAGAGGCCGTATAATTTTTTTTCTTCTAGGAAAACCCTAAAACCGGGTGAAAAATTCTTACGCTTTTTGAAAACTCAAAATTGGAATCTGCCAAAGCCAATATGTTACATTTACACCGTTATGACATTTGACTTTCATAAATCAGCCCGGGCTGACATCAGAGAGGCCGTATAATTTTTTTTCTTCTAGGAAAACCCTAAAACCGGGTGAAAAATTCTTACGGCTTTTTGAAAACTCAAAATTGGAATCTGCCAAAGCCAATATGTTACATTTACACCGTTATGACATTTGACTTTCATAAATCAGCCCGGGCTGACATCAGAGAGGCCGTATAATTTTTTTTCTTCTAGGAAAACCCTAAAACCGGTGAAAAATTCTTACGCATTTTGAAAACTCAAAATTGGAATCTGCCAAAGCCAATATGTTACATTTACACCGTTATGACATTTGACTTTCATAAATCAGCCCGGGCTGACATCAGAGAGGCCGTATAATTTTTTTTCTTCTAGGAAAACCCTAAAACCGGGTGAAAAATTCTTACGCATTTTGAAAACTCAAAATTGGAATCTGCCAAAGCCAATATGTTACATTTACACCGTTATGACATTTGACTTTCATAAATCAGCCCGGGCTGACATCAGAGAGGCCGTATAATTTTTTTTCTTCTAGGAAAACCCTAAAACCGGTGAAAAATTCTTACGGCTTTTTGAAAACTCAAAATTGGAATCTGCCAAAGCCAATATGTTACATTTACACCGTTATGACATTTGACTTTCATAAATCAGCCCGGGCTGACATCAGAGAGGCCGTATAATTTTTTTTCTTCTAGGAAAACCCTAAAACCGGGTGAAAAATTCTTACGCCTTTTTGAAAACTCAAAATTGGAATCTGCCAAAGCCAATATGTTACATTTACACCGTTATGACATTTGACTTTCATAAATCAGCCCGGGCTGACATCAGAGAGGCCGTATAATTTTTTTTCTTCTAGGAAAACCCTAAAACCGGGTGAAAAATTCTTACGCTTTTTGAAAACTCAAAATTGGAATCTGCCAAAGCCAATATGTTACATTTACACCGTTATGACATTTGACTTTCATAAATCAGCCCGGGCTGACATCAGAGAGGCCGTATAATTTTTTTTCTTCTAGGAAAACCCTAAAACCGGGTGAAAAATTCTTACGGCATTTTGAAAACTCAAAATTGGAATCTGCCAAAGCCAATATGTTACATTTACACCGTTATGACATTTGACTTTCATAAATCAGCCCGGGCTGACATCAGAGAGGCCGTATAATTTTTTTTCTTCTAGGAAAACCCTAAAACCGGGTGAAAAATTCTTACGGCATTTTGAAAACTCAAAATTGGAATCTGCCAAAGCCAATATGTTACATTTACACCGTTATGACATTTGACTTTCATAAATCAGCCCGGGCTGACATCAGAGAGGCCGTATAATTTTTTTTCTTCTAGGAAAACCCTAAAACCGGGTGAAAAATTCTTACGGCATTTTGAAAACTCAAAATTGGAATCTGCCAAAGCCAATATGTTACATTTACACCGTTATGACATTTGACTTTCATAAATCAGCCCGGGCTGACATCAGAGAGGCCGTATAATTTTTTTTCTTCTAGGAAAACCCTAAAACCGGGTGAAAAATTCTTACGGCTTTTTGAAAACTCAAAATTGGAATCTGCCAAAGCCAATATGTTACATTTACACCGTTATGACATTTGACTTTCATAAATCAGCCCGGGCTGACATCAGAGAGGCCGTATAATTTTTTTTCTTCTAGGAAAACCCTAAAACCGGGTGAAAAATTCTTACGGCATTTTGAAAACTCAAAATTGGAATCTGCCAAAGCCAATATGTTACATTTACACCGTTATGACATTTGACTTTCATAAATCAGCCCGGGCTGACATCAGAGAGGCCGTATAATTTTTTTTCTTCTAGGAAAACCCTAAAACCGGGTGAAAAATTCTTACGGCTTTTTGAAAACTCAAAATTGGAATCTGCCAAAGCCAATATGTTACATTTACACCGTTATGACATTTGACTTTCATAAATCAGCCCGGGCTGACATCAGAGAGGCCGTATAATTTTTTTTCTTCTAGGAAAACCCTAAAACCGGGTGAAAAATTCTTACGCTTTTTGAAAACTCAAAATTGGAATCTGCCAAAGCCAATATGTTACATTTACACCGTTATGACATTTGACTTTCATAAATCAGCCCGGGCTGACATCAGAGAGGCCGTATAATTTTTTTTCTTCTAGGAAAACCCTAAAACCGGTGAAAAATTCTTACGCATTTTGAAAACTCAAAATTGGAATCTGCCAAAGCCAATATGTTACATTTACACCGTTATGACATTTGACTTTCATAAATCAGCCCGGGCTGACATCAGAGAGGCCGTATAATTTTTTTTCTTCTAGGAAAACCCTAAAACCGGGTGAAAAATTCTTACGGCTTTTTGAAAACTCAAAATTGGAATCTGCCAAAGCCAATATGTTACATTTACACCGTTATGACATTTGACTTTCATAAATCAGCCCGGGCTGACATCAGAGAGGCCGTATAATTTTTTTTCTTCTAGGAAAACCCTAAAACCGGGTGAAAAATTCTTACGCCTTTTTGAAAACTCAAAATTGGAATCTGCCAAAGCCAATATGTTACATTTACACCGTTATGACATTTGACTTTCATAAATCAGCCCGGGCTGACATCAGAGAGGCCGTATAATTTTTTTTCTTCTAGGAAAACCCTAAAACCGGGTGAAAAATTCTTACGCATTTTGAAAACTCAAAATTGGAATCTGCCAAAGCCAATATGTTACATTTACACCGTTATGACATTTGACTTTCATAAATCAGCCCGGGCTGACATCAGAGAGGCCGTATAATTTTTTTTCTTCTAGGAAAACCCTAAAACCGGGTGAAAAATTCTTACGCTTTTTGAAAACTCAAAATTGGAATCTGCCAAAGCCAATATGTTACATTTACACCGTTATGACATTTGACTTTCATAAATCAGCCCGGGCTGACATCAGAGAGGCCGTATAATTTTTTTTCTTCTAGGAAAACCCTAAAACCGGGTGAAAAATTCTTACGCCTTTTTGAAAACTCAAAATTGGAATCTGCCAAAGCCAATATGTTACATTTACACCGTTATGACATTTGACTTTCATAAATCAGCCCGGGCTGACATCAGAGAGGCCGTATAATTTTTTTTCTTCTAGGAAAACCCTAAAACCGGGTGAAAAATTCTTACGGCTTTTTGAAAACTCAAAATTGGAATCTGCCAAAGCCAATATGTTACATTTACACCGTTATGACATTTGACTTTCATAAATCAGCCCGGGCTGACATCAGAGAGGCCGTATAATTTTTTTTCTTCTAGGAAAACCCTAAAACCGGTGAAAAATTCTTACGGCTTTTTGAAAACTCAAAATTGGAATCTGCCAAAGCCAATATGTTACATTTACACCGTTATGACATTTGACTTTCATAAATCAGCCCGGGCTGACATCAGAGAGGCCGTATAATTTTTTTTCTTCTAGGAAAACCCTAAAACCGGGTGAAAAATTCTTACGGCATTTTGAAAACTCAAAATTGGAATCTGCCAAAGCCAATATGTTACATTTACACCGTTATGACATTTGACTTTCATAAATCAGCCCGGGCTGACATCAGAGAGGCCGTATAATTTTTTTTCTTCTAGGAAAACCCTAAAACCGGGTGAAAAATTCTTACGGCATTTTGAAAACTCAAAATTGGAATCTGCCAAAGCCAATATGTTACATTTACACCGTTATGACATTTGACTTTCATAAATCAGCCCGGGCTGACATCAGAGAGGCCGTATAATTTTTTTTCTTCTAGGAAAACCCTAAAACCGGGTGAAAAATTCTTACGCTTTTTGAAAACTCAAAATTGGAATCTGCCAAAGCCAATATGTTACATTTACACCGTTATGACATTTGACTTTCATAAATCAGCCCGGGCTGACATCAGAGAGGCCGTATAATTTTTTTTCTTCTAGGAAAACCCTAAAACCGGGTGAAAAATTCTTACGCCTTTTTGAAAACTCAAAATTGGAATCTGCCAAAGCCAATATGTTACATTTACACCGTTATGACATTTGACTTTCATAAATCAGCCCGGGCTGACATCAGAGAGGCCGTATAATTTTTTTTCTTCTAGGAAAACCCTAAAACCGGGTGAAAAATTCTTACGGCATTTTGAAAACTCAAAATTGGAATCTGCCAAAGCCAATATGTTACATTTACACCGTTATGACATTTGACTTTCATAAATCAGCCCGGGCTGACATCAGAGAGGCCGTATAATTTTTTTTCTTCTAGGAAAACCCTAAAACCGAGTGAAAAATTCTTACGCCTTTTTGAAAACTCAAAATTGGAATCTGCCAAAGCCAATATGTTACATTTACACCGTTATGACATTTGACTTTCATAAATCAGCCCGGGCTGACATCAGAGAGGCCGTATAATTTTTTTTCTTCTAGGAAAACCCTAAAACCGGGTGAAAAATTCTTACGCATTTTGAAAACTCAAAATTGGAATCTGCCAAAGCCAATATGTTACATTTACACCGTTATGACATTTGACTTTCATAAATCAGCCCGGGCTGACATCAGAGAGGCCGTATAATTTTTTTTCTTCTAGGAAAACCCTAAAACCGGGTGAAAAATTCTTACGGCTTTTTGAAAACTCAAAATTGGAATCTGCCAAAGCCAATATGTTACATTTACACCGTTATGACATTTGACTTTCATAAATCAGCCCGGGCTGACATCAGAGAGGCCGTATAATTTTTTTTCTTCTAGGAAAACCCTAAAACCGGGTGAAAAATTCTTACGGCTTTTTGAAAACTCAAAATTGGAATCTGCCAAAGCCAATATGTTACATTTACACCGTTATGACATTTGACTTTCATAAATCAGCCCGGGCTGACATCAGAGAGGCCGTATAATTTTTTTTCTTCTAGGAAAACCCTAAAACCGGGTGAAAAATTCTTACGGCTTTTTGAAAACTCAAAATTGGAATCTGCCAAAGCCAATATGTTACATTTACACCGTTATGACATTTGACTTTCATAAATCAGCCCGGGCTGACATCAGAGAGGCCGTATAATTTTTTTTCTTCTAGGAAAACCCTAAAACCGGGTGAAAAATTCTTACGCCTTTTTGAAAACTCAAAATTGGAATCTGCCAAAGCCAATATGTTACATTTACACCGTTATGACATTTGACTTTCATAAATCAGCCCGGGCTGACATCAGAGAGGCCGTATAATTTTTTTTCTTCTAGGAAAACCCTAAAACCGGGTGAAAAATTCTTACGCATTTTGAAAACTCAAAATTGGAATCTGCCAAAGCCAATATGTTACATTTACACCGTTATGACATTTGACTTTCATAAATCAGCCCGGGCTGACATCAGAGAGGCCGTATAATTTTTTTTCTTCTAGGAAAACCCTAAAACCGGGTGAAAAATTCTTACGGCTTTTTGAAAACTCAAAATTGGAATCTGCCAAAGCCAATATGTTACATTTACACCGTTATGACATTTGACTTTCATAAATCAGCCCGGGCTGACATCAGAGAGGCCGTATAATTTTTTTTCTTCTAGGAAAACCCTAAAACCGGGTGAAAAATTCTTACGCTTTTTGAAAACTCAAAATTGGAATCTGCCAAAGCCAATATGTTACATTTACACCGTTATGACATTTGACTTTCATAAATCAGCCCGGGCTGACATCAGAGAGGCCGTATAATTTTTTTTCTTCTAGGAAAACCCTAAAACCGGTGAAAAATTCTTACGGCTTTTTGAAAACTCAAAATTGGAATCTGCCAAAGCCAATATGTTACATTTACACCGTTATGACATTTGACTTTCATAAATCAGCCCGGGCTGACATCAGAGAGGCCGTATAATTTTTTTTCTTCTAGGAAAACCCTAAAACCGGGTGAAAAATTCTTACGCCTTTTTGAAAACTCAAAATTGGAATCTGCCAAAGCCAATATGTTACATTTACACCGTTATGACATTTGACTTTCATAAATCAGCCCGGGCTGACATCAGAGAGGCCGTATAATTTTTTTTCTTCTAGGAAAACCCTAAAACCGGTGAAAAATTCTTACGGCTTTTTGAAAACTCAAAATTGGAATCTGCCAAAGCCAATATGTTACATTTACACCGTTATGACATTTGACTTTCATAAATCAGCCCGGGCTGACATCAGAGAGGCCGTATAATTTTTTTTCTTCTAGGAAAACCCTAAAACCGGGTGAAAAATTCTTACGGCTTTTTGAAAACTCAAAATTGGAATCTGCCAAAGCCAATATGTTACATTTACACCGTTATGACATTTGACTTTCATAAATCAGCCCGGGCTGACATCAGAGAGGCCGTATAATTTTTTTTCTTCTAGGAAAACCCTAAAACCGGTGAAAAATTCTTACGGCTTTTTGAAAACTCAAAATTGGAATCTGCCAAAGCCAATATGTTACATTTACACCGTTATGACATTTGACTTTCATAAATCAGCCCGGGCTGACATCAGAGAGGCCGTATAATTTTTTTTCTTCTAGGAAAACCCTAAAACCGGGTGAAAAATTCTTACGCCTTTTGAAAACTCAAAATTGGAATCTGCCAAAGCCAATATGTTACATTTACACCGTTATGACATTTGACTTTCATAAATCAGCCCGGGCTGACATCAGAGAGGCCGTATAATTTTTTTTCTTCTAGGAAAACCCTAAAACCGGGTGAAAAATTCTTACGCTTTTTGAAAACTCAAAATTGGAATCTGCCAAAGCCAATATGTTACATTTACACCGTTATGACATTTGACTTTCATAAATCAGCCCGGGCTGACATCAGAGAGGCCGTATAATTTTTTTTCTTCTAGGAAAACCCTAAAACCGGGTGAAAAATTCTTACGCATTTTGAAAACTCAAAATTGGAATCTGCCAAAGCCAATATGTTACATTTACACCGTTATGACATTTGACTTTCATAAATCAGCCCGGGCTGACATCAGAGAGGCCGTATAATTTTTTTTCTTCTAGGAAAACCCTAAAACCGGGTGAAAAATTCTTACGGCATTTTGAAAACTCAAAATTGGAATCTGCCAAAGCCAATATGTTACATTTACACCGTTATGACATTTGACTTTCATAAATCAGCCCGGGCTGACATCAGAGAGGCCGTATAATTTTTTTTCTTCTAGGAAAACCCTAAAACCGGTGAAAAATTCTTACGGCTTTTTGAAAACTCAAAATTGGAATCTGCCAAAGCCAATATGTTACATTTACACCGTTATGACATTTGACTTTCATAAATCAGCCCGGGCTGACATCAGAGAGGCCGTATAATTTTTTTTCTTCTAGGAAAACCCTAAAACCGGGTGAAAAATTCTTACGGCTTTTTGAAAACTCAAAATTGGAATCTGCCAAAGCCAATATGTTACATTTACACCGTTATGACATTTGACTTTCATAAATCAGCCCGGGCTGACATCAGAGAGGCCGTATAATTTTTTTTCTTCTAGGAAAACCCTAAAACCGGGTGAAAAATTCTTACGGCTTTTTGAAAACTCAAAATTGGAATCTGCCAAAGCCAATATGTTACATTTACACCGTTATGACATTTGACTTTCATAAATCAGCCCGGGCTGACATCAGAGAGGCCGTATAATTTTTTTTCTTCTAGGAAAACCCTAAAACCGGTGAAAAATTCTTACGGCTTTTTGAAAACTCAAAATTGGAATCTGCCAAAGCCAATATGTTACATTTACACCGTTATGACATTTGACTTTCATAAATCAGCCCGGGCTGACATCAGAGAGGCCGTATAATTTTTTTTCTTCTAGGAAAACCCTAAAACCGGTGAAAAATTCTTACGGCTTTTTGAAAACTCAAAATTGGAATCTGCCAAAGCCAATATGTTACATTTACACCGTTATGACATTTGACTTTCATAAATCAGCCCGGGCTGACATCAGAGAGGCCGTATAATTTTTTTTCTTCTAGGAAAACCCTAAAACCGGGTGAAAAATTCTTACGGCTTTTTGAAAACTCAAAATTGGAATCTGCCAAAGCCAATATGTTACATTTACACCGTTATGACATTTGACTTTCATAAATCAGCCCGGGCTGACATCAGAGAGGCCGTATAATTTTTTTTCTTCTAGGAAAACCCTAAAACCGGTGAAAAATTCTTACGGCTTTTTGAAAACTCAAAATTGGAATCTGCCAAAGCCAATATGTTACATTTACACCGTTATGACATTTGACTTTCATAAATCAGCCCGGGCTGACATCAGAGAGGCCGTATAATTTTTTTTCTTCTAGGAAAACCCTAAAACCGGGTGAAAAATTCTTACGGCTTTTTGAAAACTCAAAATTGGAATCTGCCAAAGCCAATATGTTACATTTACACCGTTATGACATTTGACTTTCATAAATCAGCCCGGGCTGACATCAGAGAGGCCGTATAATTTTTTTTCTTCTAGGAAAACCCTAAAACCGGGTGAAAAATTCTTACGCTTTTTGAAAACTCAAAATTGGAATCTGCCAAAGCCAATATGTTACATTTACACCGTTATGACATTTGACTTTCATAAATCAGCCCGGGCTGACATCAGAGAGGCCGTATAATTTTTTTTCTTCTAGGAAAACCCTAAAACCGGGTGAAAAATTCTTACGGCATTTTGAAAACTCAAAATTGGAATCTGCCAAAGCCAATATGTTACATTTACACCGTTATGACATTTGACTTTCATAAATCAGCCCGGGCTGACATCAGAGAGGCCGTATAATTTTTTTTCTTCTAGGAAAACCCTAAAACCGGGTGAAAAATTCTTACGGCTTTTTGAAAACTCAAAATTGGAATCTGCCAAAGCCAATATGTTACATTTACACCGTTATGACATTTGACTTTCATAAATCAGCCCGGGCTGACATCAGAGAGGCCGTATAATTTTTTTTCTTCTAGGAAAACCCTAAAACCGGTGAAAAATTCTTACGCCTTTTTGAAAACTCAAAATTGGAATCTGCCAAAGCCAATATGTTACATTTACACCGTTATGACATTTGACTTTCATAAATCAGCCCGGGCTGACATCAGAGAGGCCGTATAATTTTTTTTCTTCTAGGAAAACCCTAAAACCGGGTGAAAAATTCTTACGGCTTTTTGAAAACTCAAAATTGGAATCTGCCAAAGCCAATATGTTACATTTACACCGTTATGACATTTGACTTTCATAAATCAGCCCGGGCTGACATCAGAGAGGCCGTATAATTTTTTTTCTTCTAGGAAAACCCTAAAACCGGGTGAAAAATTCTTACGGCTTTTTGAAAACTCAAAATTGGAATCTGCCAAAGCCAATATGTTACATTTACACCGTTATGACATTTGACTTTCATAAATCAGCCCGGGCTGACATCAGAGAGGCCGTATAATTTTTTTTCTTCTAGGAAAACCCTAAAACCGGTGAAAAATTCTTACGCTTTTTGAAAACTCAAAATTGGAATCTGCCAAAGCCAATATGTTACATTTACACCGTTATGACATTTGACTTTCATAAATCAGCCCGGGCTGACATCAGAGAGGCCGTATAATTTTTTTTCTTCTAGGAAAACCCTAAAACCGGGTGAAAAATTCTTACGGCATTTTGAAAACTCAAAATTGGAATCTGCCAAAGCCAATATGTTACATTTACACCGTTATGACATTTGACTTTCATAAATCAGCCCGGGCTGACATCAGAGAGGCCGTATAATTTTTTTTCTTCTAGGAAAACCCTAAAACCGGGTGAAAAATTCTTACGGCTTTTTGAAAACTCAAAATTGGAATCTGCCAAAGCCAATATGTTACATTTACACCGTTATGACATTTGACTTTCATAAATCAGCCCGGGCTGACATCAGAGAGGCCGTATAATTTTTTTTCTTCTAGGAAAACCCTAAAACCGGGTGAAAAATTCTTACGGCTTTTTGAAAACTCAAAATTGGAATCTGCCAAAGCCAATATGTTACATTTACACCGTTATGACATTTGACTTTCATAAATCAGCCCGGGCTGACATCAGAGAGGCCGTATAATTTTTTTTCTTCTAGGAAAACCCTAAAACCGGGTGAAAAATTCTTACGGCTTTTTGAAAACTCAAAATTGGAATCTGCCAAAGCCAATATGTTACATTTACACCGTTATGACATTTGACTTTCATAAATCAGCCCGGGCTGACATCAGAGAGGCCGTATAATTTTTTTTCTTCTAGGAAAACCCTAAAACCGGGTGAAAAATTCTTACGGCTTTTTGAAAACTCAAAATTGGAATCTGCCAAAGCCAATATGTTACATTTACACCGTTATGACATTTGACTTTCATAAATCAGCCCGGGCTGACATCAGAGAGGCCGTATAATTTTTTTTCTTCTAGGAAAACCCTAAAACCGGGTGAAAAATTCTTACGCTTTTTGAAAACTCAAAATTGGAATCTGCCAAAGCCAATATGTTACATTTACACCGTTATGACATTTGACTTTCATAAATCAGCCCGGGCTGACATCAGAGAGGCCGTATAATTTTTTTTCTTCTAGGAAAACCCT
This sequence comes from Haberlea rhodopensis, assembly GCA_907163345.1. NCBI lineage: Eukaryota > Viridiplantae > Streptophyta > Magnoliopsida > Lamiales > Gesneriaceae > Haberlea > Haberlea rhodopensis. The sequence continues at coordinate 1,167,963 of CAJQUN010000186.1, forward strand.
AAAACCGGGTGAAAAATTCTTACGCATTTTGAAAACTCAAAATTGGAATCTGCCAAAGCCAATATGTTACATTTACACCGTTATGACATTTGACTTTCATAAATCAGCCCGGGCTGACATCAGAGAGGCCGTATAATTTTTTTTCTTCTAGGAAAACCCTAAAACCGGGTGAAAAATTCTTACGGCTTTTTGAAAACTCAAAATTGGAATCTGCCAAAGCCAATATGTTACATTTACACCGTTATGACATTTGACTTTCATAAATCAGCCCGGGCTGACATCAGAGAGGCCGTATAATTTTTTTTCTTCTAGGAAAACCCTAAAACCGGTGAAAAATTCTTACGGCTTTTTGAAAACTCAAAATTGGAATCTGCCAAAGCCAATATGTTACATTTACACCGTTATGACATTTGACTTTCATAAATCAGCCCGGGCTGACATCAGAGAGGCCGTATAATTTTTTTTCTTCTAGGAAAACCCTAAAACCGGTGAAAAATTCTTACGGCATTTTGAAAACTCAAAATTGGAATCTGCCAAAGCCAATATGTTACATTTACACCGTTATGACATTTGACTTTCATAAATCAGCCCGGGCTGACATCAGAGAGGCCGTATAATTTTTTTTCTTCTAGGAAAACCCTAAAACCGGGTGAAAAATTCTTACGGCTTTTTGAAAACTCAAAATTGGAATCTGCCAAAGCCAATATGTTACATTTACACCGTTATGACATTTGACTTTCATAAATCAGCCCGGGCTGACATCAGAGAGGCCGTATAATTTTTTTTCTTCTAGGAAAACCCTAAAACCGGGTGAAAAATTCTTACGCATTTTGAAAACTCAAAATTGGAATCTGCCAAAGCCAATATGTTACATTTACACCGTTATGACATTTGACTTTCATAAATCAGCCCGGGCTGACATCAGAGAGGCCGTATAATTTTTTTTCTTCTAGGAAAACCCTAAAACCGGTGAAAAATTCTTACGGCTTTTTGAAAACTCAAAATTGGAATCTGCCAAAGCCAATATGTTACATTTACACCGTTATGACATTTGACTTTCATAAATCAGCCCGGGCTGACATCAGAGAGGCCGTATAATTTTTTTTCTTCTAGGAAAACCCTAAAACCGGGTGAAAAATTCTTACGGCTTTTTGAAAACTCAAAATTGGAATCTGCCAAAGCCAATATGTTACATTTACACCGTTATGACATTTGACTTTCATAAATCAGCCCGGGCTGACATCAGAGAGGCCGTATAATTTTTTTTCTTCTAGGAAAACCCTAAAACCGGGTGAAAAATTCTTACGGCTTTTTGAAAACTCAAAATTGGAATCTGCCAAAGCCAATATGTTACATTTACACCGTTATGACATTTGACTTTCATAAATCAGCCCGGGCTGACATCAGAGAGGCCGTATAATTTTTTTTCTTCTAGGAAAACCCTAAAACCGGGTGAAAAATTCTTACGGCTTTTTGAAAACTCAAAATTGGAATCTGCCAAAGCCAATATGTTACATTTACACCGTTATGACATTTGACTTTCATAAATCAGCCCGGGCTGACATCAGAGAGGCCGTATAATTTTTTTTCTTCTAGGAAAACCCTAAAACCGGGTGAAAAATTCTTACGCTTTTTGAAAACTCAAAATTGGAATCTGCCAAAGCCAATATGTTACATTTACACCGTTATGACATTTGACTTTCATAAATCAGCCCGGGCTGACATCAGAGAGGCCGTATAATTTTTTTTCTTCTAGGAAAACCCTAAAACCGGGTGAAAAATTCTTACGCTTTTTGAAAACTCAAAATTGGAATCTGCCAAAGCCAATATGTTACATTTACACCGTTATGACATTTGACTTTCATAAATCAGCCCGGGCTGACATCAGAGAGGCCGTATAATTTTTTTTCTTCTAGGAAAACCCTAAAACCGGGTGAAAAATTCTTACGGCTTTTTGAAAACTCAAAATTGGAATCTGCCAAAGCCAATATGTTACATTTACACCGTTATGACATTTGACTTTCATAAATCAGCCCGGGCTGACATCAGAGAGGCCGTATAATTTTTTTTCTTCTAGGAAAACCCTAAAACCGGGTGAAAAATTCTTACGGCATTTTGAAAACTCAAAATTGGAATCTGCCAAAGCCAATATGTTACATTTACACCGTTATGACATTTGACTTTCATAAATCAGCCCGGGCTGACATCAGAGAGGCCGTATAATTTTTTTTCTTCTAGGAAAACCCTAAAACCGGTGAAAAATTCTTACGCCTTTTTGAAAACTCAAAATTGGAATCTGCCAAAGCCAATATGTTACATTTACACCGTTATGACATTTGACTTTCATAAATCAGCCCGGGCTGACATCAGAGAGGCCGTATAATTTTTTTTCTTCTAGGAAAACCCTAAAACCGGGTGAAAAATTCTTACGGCATTTTGAAAACTCAAAATTGGAATCTGCCAAAGCCAATATGTTACATTTACACCGTTATGACATTTGACTTTCATAAATCAGCCCGGGCTGACATCAGAGAGGCCGTATAATTTTTTTTCTTCTAGGAAAACCCTAAAACCGGGTGAAAAATTCTTACGCTTTTTGAAAACTCAAAATTGGAATCTGCCAAAGCCAATATGTTACATTTACACCGTTATGACATTTGACTTTCATAAATCAGCCCGGGCTGACATCAGAGAGGCCGTATAATTTTTTTTCTTCTAGGAAAACCCTAAAACCGGGTGAAAAATTCTTACGGCTTTTTGAAAACTCAAAATTGGAATCTGCCAAAGCCAATATGTTACATTTACACCGTTATGACATTTGACTTTCATAAATCAGCCCGGGCTGACATCAGAGAGGCCGTATAATTTTTTTTCTTCTAGGAAAACCCTAAAACCGGGTGAAAAATTCTTACGCTTTTTGAAAACTCAAAATTGGAATCTGCCAAAGCCAATATGTTACATTTACACCGTTATGACATTTGACTTTCATAAATCAGCCCGGGCTGACATCAGAGAGGCCGTATAATTTTTTTTCTTCTAGGAAAACCCTAAAACCGGGTGAAAAATTCTTACGGCTTTTTGAAAACTCAAAATTGGAATCTGCCAAAGCCAATATGTTACATTTACACCGTTATGACATTTGACTTTCATAAATCAGCCCGGGCTGACATCAGAGAGGCCGTATAATTTTTTTTCTTCTAGGAAAACCCTAAAACCGGGTGAAAAATTCTTACGGCATTTTGAAAACTCAAAATTGGAATCTGCCAAAGCCAATATGTTACATTTACACCGTTATGACATTTGACTTTCATAAATCAGCCCGGGCTGACATCAGAGAGGCCGTATAATTTTTTTTCTTCTAGGAAAACCCTAAAACCGGGTGAAAAATTCTTACGGCATTTTGAAAACTCAAAATTGGAATCTGCCAAAGCCAATATGTTACATTTACACCGTTATGACATTTGACTTTCATAAATCAGCCCGGGCTGACATCAGAGAGGCCGTATAATTTTTTTTCTTCTAGGAAAACCCTAAAACCGGTGAAAAATTCTTACGGCTTTTTGAAAACTCAAAATTGGAATCTGCCAAAGCCAATATGTTACATTTACACCGTTATGACATTTGACTTTCATAAATCAGCCCGGGCTGACATCAGAGAGGCCGTATAATTTTTTTTCTTCTAGGAAAACCCTAAAACCGGGTGAAAAATTCTTACGGCTTTTTGAAAACTCAAAATTGGAATCTGCCAAAGCCAATATGTTACATTTACACCGTTATGACATTTGACTTTCATAAATCAGCCCGGGCTGACATCAGAGAGGCCGTATAATTTTTTTTCTTCTAGGAAAACCCTAAAACCGGTGAAAAATTCTTACGCCTTTTTGAAAACTCAAAATTGGAATCTGCCAAAGCCAATATGTTACATTTACACCGTTATGACATTTGACTTTCATAAATCAGCCCGGGCTGACATCAGAGAGGCCGTATAATTTTTTTTCTTCTAGGAAAACCCTAAAACCGGGTGAAAAATTCTTACGGCTTTTTGAAAACTCAAAATTGGAATCTGCCAAAGCCAATATGTTACATTTACACCGTTATGACATTTGACTTTCATAAATCAGCCCGGGCTGACATCAGAGAGGCCGTATAATTTTTTTTCTTCTAGGAAAACCCTAAAACCGGGTGAAAAATTCTTACGGCTTTTTGAAAACTCAAAATTGGAATCTGCCAAAGCCAATATGTTACATTTACACCGTTATGACATTTGACTTTCATAAATCAGCCCGGGCTGACATCAGAGAGGCCGTATAATTTTTTTTCTTCTAGGAAAACCCTAAAACCGGGTGAAAAATTCTTACGGCATTTTGAAAACTCAAAATTGGAATCTGCCAAAGCCAATATGTTACATTTACACCGTTATGACATTTGACTTTCATAAATCAGCCCGGGCTGACATCAGAGAGGCCGTATAATTTTTTTTCTTCTAGGAAAACCCTAAAACCGGGTGAAAAATTCTTACGGCATTTTGAAAACTCAAAATTGGAATCTGCCAAAGCCAATATGTTACATTTACACCGTTATGACATTTGACTTTCATAAATCAGCCCGGGCTGACATCAGAGAGGCCGTATAATTTTTTTTCTTCTAGGAAAACCCTAAAACCGGGTGAAAAATTCTTACGCCTTTTTGAAAACTCAAAATTGGAATCTGCCAAAGCCAATATGTTACATTTACACCGTTATGACATTTGACTTTCATAAATCAGCCCGGGCTGACATCAGAGAGGCCGTATAATTTTTTTTCTTCTAGGAAAACCCTAAAACCGGGTGAAAAATTCTTACGCTTTTTGAAAACTCAAAATTGGAATCTGCCAAAGCCAATATGTTACATTTACACCGTTATGACATTTGACTTTCATAAATCAGCCCGGGCTGACATCAGAGAGGCCGTATAATTTTTTTTCTTCTAGGAAAACCCTAAAACCGGGTGAAAAATTCTTACGCCTTTTTGAAAACTCAAAATTGGAATCTGCCAAAGCCAATATGTTACATTTACACCGTTATGACATTTGACTTTCATAAATCAGCCCGGGCTGACATCAGAGAGGCCGTATAATTTTTTTTCTTCTAGGAAAACCCTAAAACCGGGTGAAAAATTCTTACGCATTTTGAAAACTCAAAATTGGAATCTGCCAAAGCCAATATGTTACATTTACACCGTTATGACATTTGACTTTCATAAATCAGCCCGGGCTGACATCAGAGAGGCCGTATAATTTTTTTTCTTCTAGGAAAACCCTAAAACCGGGTGAAAAATTCTTACGCTTTTTGAAAACTCAAAATTGGAATCTGCCAAAGCCAATATGTTACATTTACACCGTTATGACATTTGACTTTCATAAATCAGCCCGGGCTGACATCAGAGAGGCCGTATAATTTTTTTTCTTCTAGGAAAACCCTAAAACCGGGTGAAAAATTCTTACGGCTTTTTGAAAACTCAAAATTGGAATCTGCCAAAGCCAATATGTTACATTTACACCGTTATGACATTTGACTTTCATAAATCAGCCCGGGCTGACATCAGAGAGGCCGTATAATTTTTTTTCTTCTAGGAAAACCCTAAAACCGGGTGAAAAATTCTTACGGCTTTTTGAAAACTCAAAATTGGAATCTGCCAAAGCCAATATGTTACATTTACACCGTTATGACATTTGACTTTCATAAATCAGCCCGGGCTGACATCAGAGAGGCCGTATAATTTTTTTTCTTCTAGGAAAACCCTAAAACCGGGTGAAAAATTCTTACGGCTTTTTGAAAACTCAAAATTGGAATCTGCCAAAGCCAATATGTTACATTTACACCGTTATGACATTTGACTTTCATAAATCAGCCCGGGCTGACATCAGAGAGGCCGTATAATTTTTTTTCTTCTAGGAAAACCCTAAAACCGGGTGAAAAATTCTTACGGCTTTTTGAAAACTCAAAATTGGAATCTGCCAAAGCCAATATGTTACATTTACACCGTTATGACATTTGACTTTCATAAATCAGCCCGGGCTGACATCAGAGAGGCCGTATAATTTTTTTTCTTCTAGGAAAACCCTAAAACCGGGTGAAAAATTCTTACGGCATTTTGAAAACTCAAAATTGGAATCTGCCAAAGCCAATATGTTACATTTACACCGTTATGACATTTGACTTTCATAAATCAGCCCGGGCTGACATCAGAGAGGCCGTATAATTTTTTTTCTTCTAGGAAAACCCTAAAACCGGTGAAAAATTCTTACGGCTTTTTGAAAACTCAAAATTGGAATCTGCCAAAGCCAATATGTTACATTTACACCGTTATGACATTTGACTTTCATAAATCAGCCCGGGCTGACATCAGAGAGGCCGTATAATTTTTTTTCTTCTAGGAAAACCCTAAAACCGGTGAAAAATTCTTACGCTTTTTGAAAACTCAAAATTGGAATCTGCCAAAGCCAATATGTTACATTTACACCGTTATGACATTTGACTTTCATAAATCAGCCCGGGCTGACATCAGAGAGGCCGTATAATTTTTTTTCTTCTAGGAAAACCCTAAAACCGGGTGAAAAATTCTTACGCTTTTTGAAAACTCAAAATTGGAATCTGCCAAAGCCAATATGTTACATTTACACCGTTATGACATTTGACTTTCATAAATCAGCCCGGGCTGACATCAGAGAGGCCGTATAATTTTTTTTCTTCTAGGAAAACCCTAAAACCGGTGAAAAATTCTTACGGCATTTTGAAAACTCAAAATTGGAATCTGCCAAAGCCAATATGTTACATTTACACCGTTATGACATTTGACTTTCATAAATCAGCCCGGGCTGACATCAGAGAGGCCGTATAATTTTTTTTCTTCTAGGAAAACCCTAAAACCGGTGAAAAATTCTTACGGCTTTTTGAAAACTCAAAATTGGAATCTGCCAAAGCCAATATGTTACATTTACACCGTTATGACATTTGACTTTCATAAATCAGCCCGGGCTGACATCAGAGAGGCCGTATAATTTTTTTTCTTCTAGGAAAACCCTAAAACCGGGTGAAAAATTCTTACGGCATTTTGAAAACTCAAAATTGGAATCTGCCAAAGCCAATATGTTACATTTACACCGTTATGACATTTGACTTTCATAAATCAGCCCGGGCTGACATCAGAGAGGCCGTATAATTTTTTTTCTTCTAGGAAAACCCTAAAACCGGGTGAAAAATTCTTACGGCATTTTGAAAACTCAAAATTGGAATCTGCCAAAGCCAATATGTTACATTTACACCGTTATGACATTTGACTTTCATAAATCAGCCCGGGCTGACATCAGAGAGGCCGTATAATTTTTTTTCTTCTAGGAAAACCCTAAAACCGGGTGAAAAATTCTTACGGCTTTTTGAAAACTCAAAATTGGAATCTGCCAAAGCCAATATGTTACATTTACACCGTTATGACATTTGACTTTCATAAATCAGCCCGGGCTGACATCAGAGAGGCCGTATAATTTTTTTTCTTCTAGGAAAACCCTAAAACCGGTGAAAAATTCTTACGGCTTTTTGAAAACTCAAAATTGGAATCTGCCAAAGCCAATATGTTACATTTACACCGTTATGACATTTGACTTTCATAAATCAGCCCGGGCTGACATCAGAGAGGCCGTATAATTTTTTTTCTTCTAGGAAAACCCTAAAACCGGGTGAAAAATTCTTACGCCTTTTTGAAAACTCAAAATTGGAATCTGCCAAAGCCAATATGTTACATTTACACCGTTATGACATTTGACTTTCATAAATCAGCCCGGGCTGACATCAGAGAGGCCGTATAATTTTTTTTCTTCTAGGAAAACCCTAAAACCGGGTGAAAAATTCTTACGGCTTTTTGAAAACTCAAAATTGGAATCTGCCAAAGCCAATATGTTACATTTACACCGTTATGACATTTGACTTTCATAAATCAGCCCGGGCTGACATCAGAGAGGCCGTATAATTTTTTTTCTTCTAGGAAAACCCTAAAACCGGTGAAAAATTCTTACGCCTTTTTGAAAACTCAAAATTGGAATCTGCCAAAGCCAATATGTTACATTTACACCGTTATGACATTTGACTTTCATAAATCAGCCCGGGCTGACATCAGAGAGGCCGTATAATTTTTTTTCTTCTAGGAAAACCCTAAAACCGGGTGAAAAATTCTTACGGCATTTTGAAAACTCAAAATTGGAATCTGCCAAAGCCAATATGTTACATTTACACCGTTATGACATTTGACTTTCATAAATCAGCCCGGGCTGACATCAGAGAGGCCGTATAATTTTTTTTCTTCTAGGAAAACCCTAAAACCGGGTGAAAAATTCTTACGCTTTTTGAAAACTCAAAATTGGAATCTGCCAAAGCCAATATGTTACATTTACACCGTTATGACATTTGACTTTCATAAATCAGCCCGGGCTGACATCAGAGAGGCCGTATAATTTTTTTTCTTCTAGGAAAACCCTAAAACCGGTGAAAAATTCTTACGCATTTTGAAAACTCAAAATTGGAATCTGCCAAAGCCAATATGTTACATTTACACCGTTATGACATTTGACTTTCATAAATCAGCCCGGGCTGACATCAGAGAGGCCGTATAATTTTTTTTCTTCTAGGAAAACCCTAAAACCGGGTGAAAAATTCTTACGGCTTTTTGAAAACTCAAAATTGGAATCTGCCAAAGCCAATATGTTACATTTACACCGTTATGACATTTGACTTTCATAAATCAGCCCGGGCTGACATCAGAGAGGCCGTATAATTTTTTTTCTTCTAGGAAAACCCTAAAACCGGGTGAAAAATTCTTACGCCTTTTTGAAAACTCAAAATTGGAATCTGCCAAAGCCAATATGTTACATTTACACCGTTATGACATTTGACTTTCATAAATCAGCCCGGGCTGACATCAGAGAGGCCGTATAATTTTTTTTCTTCTAGGAAAACCCTAAAACCGGGTGAAAAATTCTTACGGCATTTTGAAAACTCAAAATTGGAATCTGCCAAAGCCAATATGTTACATTTACACCGTTATGACATTTGACTTTCATAAATCAGCCCGGGCTGACATCAGAGAGGCCGTATAATTTTTTTTCTTCTAGGAAAACCCTAAAACCGGGTGAAAAATTCTTACGCATTTTGAAAACTCAAAATTGGAATCTGCCAAAGCCAATATGTTACATTTACACCGTTATGACATTTGACTTTCATAAATCAGCCCGGGCTGACATCAGAGAGGCCGTATAATTTTTTTTCTTCTAGGAAAACCCTAAAACCGGGTGAAAAATTCTTACGCTTTTTGAAAACTCAAAATTGGAATCTGCCAAAGCCAATATGTTACATTTACACCGTTATGACATTTGACTTTCATAAATCAGCCCGGGCTGACATCAGAGAGGCCGTATAATTTTTTTTCTTCTAGGAAAACCCTAAAACCGGGAAAAATTCTTACGCCTTTTTGAAAACTCAAAATTGGAATCTGCCAAAGCCAATATGTTACATTTACACCGTTATGACATTTGACTTTCATAAATCAGCCCGGGCTGACATCAGAGAGGCCGTATAATTTTTTTTCTTCTAGGAAAACCCTAAAACCGGGTGAAAAATTCTTACGGCTTTTTGAAAACTCAAAATTGGAATCTGCCAAAGCCAATATGTTACATTTACACCGTTATGACATTTGACTTTCATAAATCAGCCCGGGCTGACATCAGAGAGGCCGTATAATTTTTTTTCTTCTAGGAAAACCCTAAAACCGGGTGAAAAATTCTTACGGCTTTTTGAAAACTCAAAATTGGAATCTGCCAAAGCCAATATGTTACATTTACACCGTTATGACATTTGACTTTCATAAATCAGCCCGGGCTGACATCAGAGAGGCCGTATAATTTTTTTTCTTCTAGGAAAACCCTAAAACCGGGTGAAAAATTCTTACGCCTTTTTGAAAACTCAAAATTGGAATCTGCCAAAGCCAATATGTTACATTTACACCGTTATGACATTTGACTTTCATAAATCAGCCCGGGCTGACATCAGAGAGGCCGTATAATTTTTTTTCTTCTAGGAAAACCCTAAAACCGGTGAAAAATTCTTACGCTTTTTGAAAACTCAAAATTGGAATCTGCCAAAGCCAATATGTTACATTTACACCGTTATGACATTTGACTTTCATAAATCAGCCCGGGCTGACATCAGAGAGGCCGTATAATTTTTTTTCTTCTAGGAAAACCCTAAAACCGGGTGAAAAATTCTTACGCCTTTTTGAAAACTCAAAATTGGAATCTGCCAAAGCCAATATGTTACATTTACACCGTTATGACATTTGACTTTCATAAATCAGCCCGGGCTGACATCAGAGAGGCCGTATAATTTTTTTTCTTCTAGGAAAACCCTAAAACCGGGTGAAAAATTCTTACGGCATTTTGAAAACTCAAAATTGGAATCTGCCAAAGCCAATATGTTACATTTACACCGTTATGACATTTGACTTTCATAAATCAGCCCGGGCTGACATCAGAGAGGCCGTATAATTTTTTTTCTTCTAGGAAAACCCTAAAACCGGGTGAAAAATTCTTACGCCTTTTTGAAAACTCAAAATTGGAATCTGCCAAAGCCAATATGTTACATTTACACCGTTATGACATTTGACTTTCATAAATCAGCCCGGGCTGACATCAGAGAGGCCGTATAATTTTTTTTCTTCTAGGAAAACCCTAAAACCGGGTGAAAAATTCTTACGGCTTTTTGAAAACTCAAAATTGGAATCTGCCAAAGCCAATATGTTACATTTACACCGTTATGACATTTGACTTTCATAAATCAGCCCGGGCTGACATCAGAGAGGCCGTATAATTTTTTTTCTTCTAGGAAAACCCTAAAACCGGTGAAAAATTCTTACGGCTTTTTGAAAACTCAAAATTGGAATCTGCCAAAGCCAATATGTTACATTTACACCGTTATGACATTTGACTTTCATAAATCAGCCCGGGCTGACATCAGAGAGGCCGTATAATTTTTTTTCTTCTAGGAAAACCCTAAAACCGGGTGAAAAATTCTTACGGCTTTTTGAAAACTCAAAATTGGAATCTGCCAAAGCCAATATGTTACATTTACACCGTTATGACATTTGACTTTCATAAATCAGCCCGGGCTGACATCAGAGAGGCCGTATAATTTTTTTTCTTCTAGGAAAACCCTAAAACCGGGTGAAAAATTCTTACGCCTTTTTGAAAACTCAAAATTGGAATCTGCCAAAGCCAATATGTTACATTTACACCGTTATGACATTTGACTTTCATAAATCAGCCCGGGCTGACATCAGAGAGGCCGTATAATTTTTTTTCTTCTAGGAAAACCCTAAAACCGGGTGAAAAATTCTTACGGCTTTTTGAAAACTCAAAATTGGAATCTGCCAAAGCCAATATGTTACATTTACACCGTTATGACATTTGACTTTCATAAATCAGCCCGGGCTGACATCAGAGAGGCCGTATAATTTTTTTTCTTCTAGGAAAACCCTAAAACCGGGTGAAAAATTCTTACGCCTTTTTGAAAACTCAAAATTGGAATCTGCCAAAGCCAATATGTTACATTTACACCGTTATGACATTTGACTTTCATAAATCAGCCCGGGCTGACATCAGAGAGGCCGTATAATTTTTTTTCTTCTAGGAAAACCCTAAAACCGGGTGAAAAATTCTTACGCTTTTTGAAAACTCAAAATTGGAATCTGCCAAAGCCAATATGTTACATTTACACCGTTATGACATTTGACTTTCATAAATCAGCCCGGGCTGACATCAGAGAGGCCGTATAATTTTTTTTCTTCTAGGAAAACCCTAAAACCGGGTGAAAAATTCTTACGGCTTTTTGAAAACTCAAAATTGGAATCTGCCAAAGCCAATATGTTACATTTACACCGTTATGACATTTGACTTTCATAAATCAGCCCGGGCTGACATCAGAGAGGCCGTATAATTTTTTTTCTTCTAGGAAAACCCTAAAACCGGTGAAAAATTCTTACGGCTTTTTGAAAACTCAAAATTGGAATCTGCCAAAGCCAATATGTTACATTTACACCGTTATGACATTTGACTTTCATAAATCAGCCCGGGCTGACATCAGAGAGGCCGTATAATTTTTTTTCTTCTAGGAAAACCCTAAAACCGGGTGAAAAATTCTTACGGCTTTTTGAAAACTCAAAATTGGAATCTGCCAAAGCCAATATGTTACATTTACACCGTTATGACATTTGACTTTCATAAATCAGCCCGGGCTGACATCAGAGAGGCCGTATAATTTTTTTTCTTCTAGGAAAACCCTAAAACCGGGTGAAAAATTCTTACGGCTTTTTGAAAACTCAAAATTGGAATCTGCCAAAGCCAATATGTTACATTTACACCGTTATGACATTTGACTTTCATAAATCAGCCCGGGCTGACATCAGAGAGGCCGTATAATTTTTTTTCTTCTAGGAAAACCCTAAAACCGGTGAAAAATTCTTACGGCTTTTTGAAAACTCAAAATTGGAATCTGCCAAAGCCAATATGTTACATTTACACCGTTATGACATTTGACTTTCATAAATCAGCCCGGGCTGACATCAGAGAGGCCGTATAATTTTTTTTCTTCTAGGAAAACCCTAAAACCGGGTGAAAAATTCTTACGGCTTTTTGAAAACTCAAAATTGGAATCTGCCAAAGCCAATATGTTACATTTACACCGTTATGACATTTGACTTTCATAAATCAGCCCGGGCTGACATCAGAGAGGCCGTATAATTTTTTTTCTTCTAGGAAAACCCTAAAACCGGGTGAAAAATTCTTACGGCATTTTGAAAACTCAAAATTGGAATCTGCCAAAGCCAATATGTTACATTTACACCGTTATGACATTTGACTTTCATAAATCAGCCCGGGCTGACATCAGAGAGGCCGTATAATTTTTTTTCTTCTAGGAAAACCCTAAAACCGAGTGAAAAATTCTTACGCCTTTTTGAAAACTCAAAATTGGAATCTGCCAAAGCCAATATGTTACATTTACACCGTTATGACATTTGACTTTCATAAATCAGCCCGGGCTGACATCAGAGAGGCCGTATAATTTTTTTTCTTCTAGGAAAACCCTAAAACCGGTGAAAAATTCTTACGGCTTTTTGAAAACTCAAAATTGGAATCTGCCAAAGCCAATATGTTACATTTACACCGTTATGACATTTGACTTTCATAAATCAGCCCGGGCTGACATCAGAGAGGCCGTATAATTTTTTTTCTTCTAGGAAAACCCTAAAACCGGGTGAAAAATTCTTACGGCATTTTGAAAACTCAAAATTGGAATCTGCCAAAGCCAATATGTTACATTTACACCGTTATGACATTTGACTTTCATAAATCAGCCCGGGCTGACATCAGAGAGGCCGTATAATTTTTTTTCTTCTAGGAAAACCCTAAAACCGGGTGAAAAATTCTTACGCCTTTTTGAAAACTCAAAATTGGAATCTGCCAAAGCCAATATGTTACATTTACACCGTTATGACATTTGACTTTCATAAATCAGCCCGGGCTGACATCAGAGAGGCCGTATAATTTTTTTTCTTCTAGGAAAACCCTAAAACCGGGTGAAAAATTCTTACGGCATTTTGAAAACTCAAAATTGGAATCTGCCAAAGCCAATATGTTACATTTACACCGTTATGACATTTGACTTTCATAAATCAGCCCGGGCTGACATCAGAGAGGCCGTATAATTTTTTTTCTTCTAGGAAAACCCTAAAACCGGTGAAAAATTCTTACGGCTTTTTGAAAACTCAAAATTGGAATCTGCCAAAGCCAATATGTTACATTTACACCGTTATGACATTTGACTTTCATAAATCAGCCCGGGCAGACATCAAGAGGGCCGTATAATTTTTTTCTTCTAGGAAAACCCTAAAACGGGTGAAAAATTCTTACGGCATTTTGAAAACTCAAAATTGAATCTGCCGAAGCTAATATGTTACAGTTTCAAACAACACAAAAACCGTTATGACATTTGACTTTCATAAATCAGCCCGGGCTGACATCAGAGAGGCCGTATAATTTTTTTCTTCTAGGAAAACCCTAAAACCGGTGAAAAATTCTTACGGCATTTTGAAAACTCAAAATTGGAATCTGCCAAAGCCAATATGTTACATTTACACCGTTATGACATTTGACTTTCATAAATCAGCCCGGGCTGACATCAGAGAGGCCGTATAATTTTTTTTCTTCTAGGAAAACCCTAAAACCGGGTGAAAAATTCTTACGGCTTTTTGAAAACTCAAAATTGGAATCTGCCAAAGCCAATATGTTACATTTACACCGTTATGACATTTGACTTTCATAAATCAGCCCGGGCTGACATCAGAGAGGCCGTATAATTTTTTTTCTTCTAGGAAAACCCTAAAACCGGGTGAAAAATTCTTACGCCTTTTTGAAAACTCAAAATTGGAATCTGCCAAAGCCAATATGTTACATTTACACCGTTATGACATTTGACTTTCATAAATCAGCCCGGGCTGACATCAGAGAGGCCGTATAATTTTTTTTCTTCTAGGAAAACCCTAAAACCGGGTGAAAAATTCTTACGGCTTTTTGAAAACTCAAAATTGGAATCTGCCAAAGCCAATATGTTACATTTACACCGTTATGACATTTGACTTTCATAAATCAGCCCGGGCTGACATCAGAGAGGCCGTATAATTTTTTTTCTTCTAGGAAAACCCTAAAACCGGGTGAAAAATTCTTACGGCTTTTTGAAAACTCAAAATTGGAATCTGCCAAAGCCAATATGTTACATTTACACCGTTATGACATTTGACTTTCATAAATCAGCCCGGGCTGACATCAGAGAGGCCGTATAATTTTTTTTCTTCTAGGAAAACCCTAAAACCGGTGAAAAATTCTTACGGCATTTTGAAAACTCAAAATTGGAATCTGCCAAAGCCAATATGTTACATTTACACCGTTATGACATTTGACTTTCATAAATCAGCCCGGGCTGACATCAGAGAGGCCGTATAATTTTTTTTCTTCTAGGAAAACCCTAAAACCGGGTGAAAAATTCTTACGGCTTTTTGAAAACTCAAAATTGGAATCTGCCAAAGCCAATATGTTACATTTACACCGTTATGACATTTGACTTTCATAAATCAGCCCGGGCTGACATCAGAGAGGCCGTATAATTTTTTTTCTTCTAGGAAAACCCTAAAACCGGGTGAAAAATTCTTACGCCTTTTTGAAAACTCAAAATTGGAATCTGCCAAAGCCAATATGTTACATTTACACCGTTATGACATTTGACTTTCATAAATCAGCCCGGGCTGACATCAGAGAGGCCGTATAATTTTTTTTCTTCTAGGAAAACCCTAAAACCGGTGAAAAATTCTTACGGCTTTTTGAAAACTCAAAATTGGAATCTGCCAAAGCCAATATGTTACATTTACACCGTTATGACATTTGACTTTCATAAATCAGCCCGGGCTGACATCAGAGAGGCCGTATAATTTTTTTTCTTCTAGGAAAACCCTAAAACCGGTGAAAAATTCTTACGGCTTTTTGAAAACTCAAAATTGGAATCTGCCAAAGCCAATATGTTACATTTACACCGTTATGACATTTGACTTTCATAAATCAGCCCGGGCTGACATCAGAGAGGCCGTATAATTTTTTTTCTTCTAGGAAAACCCTAAAACCGGTGAAAAATTCTTACGGCATTTTGAAAACTCAAAATTGGAATCTGCCAAAGCCAATATGTTACATTTACACCGTTATGACATTTGACTTTCATAAATCAGCCCGGGCTGACATCAGAGAGGCCGTATAATTTTTTTTCTTCTAGGAAAACCCTAAAACCGGGTGAAAAATTCTTACGCATTTTGAAAACTCAAAATTGGAATCTGCCAAAGCCAATATGTTACATTTACACCGTTATGACATTTGACTTTCATAAATCAGCCCGGGCTGACATCAGAGAGGCCGTATAATTTTTTTTCTTCTAGGAAAACCCTAAAACCGGGTGAAAAATTCTTACGGCTTTTTGAAAACTCAAAATTGGAATCTGCCAAAGCCAATATGTTACATTTACACCGTTATGACATTTGACTTTCATAAATCAGCCCGGGCTGACATCAGAGAGGCCGTATAATTTTTTTTCTTCTAGGAAAACCCTAAAACCGAGTGAAAAATTCTTACGCCTTTTTGAAAACTCAAAATTGGAATCTGCCAAAGCCAATATGTTACATTTACACCGTTATGACATTTGACTTTCATAAATCAGCCCGGGCTGACATCAGAGAGGCCGTATAATTTTTTTTCTTCTAGGAAAACCCTAAAACCGGGTGAAAAATTCTTACGGCATTTTGAAAACTCAAAATTGGAATCTGCCAAAGCCAATATGTTACATTTACACCGTTATGACATTTGACTTTCATAAATCAGCCCGGGCTGACATCAGAGAGGCCGTATAATTTTTTTTCTTCTAGGAAAACCCTAAAACCGGGTGAAAAATTCTTACGCTTTTTGAAAACTCAAAATTGGAATCTGCCAAAGCCAATATGTTACATTTACACCGTTATGACATTTGACTTTCATAAATCTAGCCGCGTACATCAGTGAGGCCGTATAATTTTTTTTTTCTTCTAGGAAAACCCTAAAAATCGGTGAGAAATTCTTACGGCATTTTAAAAACTCAAAATTGGAATCTGCCGAGCCAATATGTTACATTTACACCGTTATGACATTTGACTTTCATAAATCACAGCCGGGCTGACATCAGAGAGGCCGTATAATTTTTTTCTTCTAGGAAAACCCTAAAACCGAGTGAAAAATTCTTACGCCTTTGTTAGAAAACTCGAAATTGGAATCTGCCAAGCCAATATGTTACATTTACAAAACACCGTTATGACATTTGAACTTTCATAAATCAGCCCGGGCTGACATCAGAGAGGGCCGTATAATTTTTTTTCTTCTAGAGAAAACCCTAAACCATCGAGGTGAAAAATTCTTACGGCCTTTTTGAAAACTCAAAGTTGGAAATCTGCCGAAGCCAATATGTTACATTTACAAAATTACGTACAACATCGTTATGACATTTGACTTTCATAAATCAGCCCGGGCTGACATCAGAGAGGCCGTATAATTTTTTTTCTTCTAGGAAAACCCTAAAACCGGGTGAAAAATTCTTACGCATTTTGAAAACTCAAAATTGGAATCTGCCAAAGCCAATATGTTACATTTACACCGTTATGACATTTGACTTTCATAAATCAGCCCGGGCTGACATCAGAGAGGCCGTATAATTTTTTTTCTTCTAGGAAAACCCTAAAACCGGTGAAAAATTCTTACGGCATTTTGAAAACTCAAAATTGGAATCTGCCAAAGCCAATATGTTACATTTACACCGTTATGACATTTGACTTTCATAAATCAGCCCGGGCTGACATCAGAGAGGCCGTATAATTTTTTTTCTTCTAGGAAAACCCTAAAACCGGGTGAAAAATTCTTACGCCTTTTTGAAAACTCAAAATTGGAATCTGCCAAAGCCAATATGTTACATTTACACCGTTATGACATTTGACTTTCATAAATCAGCCCGGGCTGACATCAGAGAGGCCGTATAATTTTTTTTCTTCTAGGAAAACCCTAAAACCGGGTGAAAAATTCTTACGGCTTTTTGAAAACTCAAAATTGGAATCTGCCAAAGCCAATATGTTACATTTACACCGTTATGACATTTGACTTTCATAAATCAGCCCGGGCTGACATCAGAGAGGCCGTATAATTTTTTTTCTTCTAGGAAAACCCTAAAACCGGTGAAAAATTCTTACGCATTTTGAAAACTCAAAATTGGAATCTGCCAAAGCCAATATGTTACATTTACACCGTTATGACATTTGACTTTCATAAATCAGCCCGGGCTGACATCAGAGAGGCCGTATAATTTTTTTTCTTCTAGGAAAACCCTAAAACCGGTGAAAAATTCTTACGGCTTTTTGAAAACTCAAAATTGGAATCTGCCAAAGCCAATATGTTACATTTACACCGTTATGACATTTGACTTTCATAAATCAGCCCGGGCTGACATCAGAGAGGCCGTATAATTTTTTTCTGCTACGGAAAACCCTAAAACCGAGTGAAAAATTCTTACGCATTTTTAAACTCAAATTGGAATCTGCCAAAGCCCAATATGTTACATTTACAACCATTAGACATTTGACTTCATAAATCAGCCCCGGGCTGACATCAGAGAGGCCGTATAATTTTTTTCTTCTAGAAAACCCTAAAATCAGGGTGAAAAATTCTTACAGGCCTTTTTGAAACTCAAAATTGGAAGTTCATGCCGAAGCAATATGTTACATTTACACTACCGTTATGACATTTGACTTTCATAAATCACACCCGGCTGACATCGAGAGCGCCGTATAATTTTTTTTTTCTAGGAAAAACCTAAAACCGAGTGAAAAATTCTTACGCCTTTTTGAAAACTCAAATTGGAAATCTGCCAAAGCCAATATGTTACATTTACACCGTTTGACATTTGACTTTCATAAATCAAGCCCGGGCTGACATCAGAGAGGCCGTATAATTTTTTTTCTTCTAGGAAACCATAAAACGGTGAAAAATGCTTACGGCATTTTGAAAACTCAAATTGGAATCTGTCCAAAGCCAATATGTTACATTTCAACGTTATGACATTTGACTTTCATAGATCAGCCCGGGCTGACATCAGAGAGGCCGTATAATGTTTTTTTTACTTCTAGGAAAACCCTAAAACTCGGGTGAAAAATTCTTACGGCATTTTAAAACTCAAATTGGAATCGCCAAAGCCAATATGTTACATTTACACCGTTATGACATTTGACTTTCATAAATCAGCCCGGGCTGACATCAGAGAGGCCGTATAATTTTTTTCTTCTAGGAAAACCCTAAAACCGGGTGAAAAATTCTTACGGCATTTTGAAAACTCAAAATTGGAATCTGCCAAAGCCAATATGTTACATTTACACCGTTATGACATTTGACTTTCATAAATCAGCCCGGGCTGACATCAGAGAGGCCGTATAATTTTTTTTCTTCTAGGAAAACCCTAAAACCGGTGAAAAATTCTTACGGCTTTTTGAAAACTCAAAATTGGAATCTGCCAAGCCAATATGTTACATTTACACCGTTATGACATTTGACTTTCATAAATCAGCCCGGGCTGACATCAGAGAGGCCGTATAATTTTTTTTCTTCTAGGAAAACCCTAAAACCGGGTGAAAAATTCTTACGGCATTTTGAAAACTCAAAATTGGAATCTGCCAAAGCCAATATGTTACATTTACAACACCGTTATGACATTTGACTTTCATAAATCAGCCCGGGCTGACATCAGAGAGGCCGTATAATTTTTTTTCTTCTAGGAAAACCCTAAAACCGAGTGAAAAAATTCTTACGCTTTTGAAAACTCAAAATTTGAAAAATCTGCCACATTCCAATATGTTACATTTCACAGCCCTTGACATATGCCGATTTTACTTTTCTTCCCACTCAAGGAAAACCCTAATCCATTATATAAATTTCTTCACAGACTGAAAACCAAAATCGGGGATCTTTTTAGCAGCCAAATATGTTTTCTTCTCATGAATTGCAAGCCGCCTGAATTCAGCACCCGGGTGACATGGATTTGCCGTATATATTTTTTTTCTTCAAGGAAACAAATTAAAAGGGGACGTGGCTTTTTGAATCCTTTTTCCAAATCCCAAGGGGACAAACTTCAAGGGTGTAATTTACTAACGGCTGTTGTTACGACTCGCAATTGGATGATCTTCTTCCAAGCCACCTTAAAACCTACATCTTAGGCAGGGGTTTCTCAAATTGGAATTTCCAAACTTAATAAAACATCAACTACCAAAGGGGGACTATTTGACATAATCAGCACGGGCTGACAAACTCGGTGGATATTTTTTTGACGCAGGATTTTTCAATTCCGACCGAGAAACATGGTGAATAATCGCCACGATTTTGACATCATGAGCCCGGTTTTACTTTCCAATCACCCATTTGACCAATGAAGGAAATAGGGCGAAAGGAGAAAGGCTTATTAATTTTCTTAAACTCAAAAGGGAAATGGGGAATCTGCTCCTTACTGATATGCATTTAATATATAACGTTTATGAAATTTGACTTTCATGAAATTACAGGTGACATCAGAGAGCATATAATTTTTTTTCTTCTAGGAAAACCCTAAAACCGGTGAAAAATTCTTACGCCTTTTGAAAACTCAAAATTGGAATCTGCCAAGCCAATATGTTACATTTACAAAAACCTTTATGAAAACAGAAGGACAGACATCAAGAACCGGACAATTTTAGGGCAGTGAGAAGGATAAAACCCCGGATGGGAAATTAAAACTTTAGAAAAAAAAACCATTTGAATGCCAAAATTGGAAATTGACACCAATTGTTACCTTAACATGAGAGACAAACGACCCTTTCTTGTACAATTCCTCACTTCATCAGAAAAGGGTGAGGGATTTTTTTAATCTTCTTGGGAAAACAATTAAAACCCGAGCAAAAACCTTAAAACCATTTGAAAACTCATAATGAATTGGCTAATCCCGCTCTTACCTATGTCCTTAGTTACAGAAATAACTGTTAACAAAAAATAAGGACATGCCCGGACTGACAAAATCAGTTAGGCCGTTATAATTGGTTTGGTTTCTTTCTAGTGTAGAGCGAAACAAGAGAAATTACTTACCATTTTTGAAAACTCCTATTTGGAAGCAAATGCCAAAGCGAAAAGTTACATTTACAACCGTTTGGACATTTTGACTTTCATAATCAGCCCGGCTGACATCAGAGAGGCCGTATAATTTTTTTTCTTCTAGGAAAACCCTAACAACCGGGGTAAAAAATTCTTACGGCATTTTGAAACACTCAAAATTGGAATCTGCCAAGCCAATATGTTACAATTTACAACACCGTTATGACATGTGGACTTTCATAAATCAAGCCCGGGCTGACATCAGAGAGGCCGTATAATTTTTTTTCTTCTAGGAAAACCCTAAAACCGAGGTGAAAAATTCTTACGCATTTTTGAAAACTCAAATTGGAATCTGCCAAAGCCAATATGTTACATTTACAACCGTTATGACATTTGACTTTCATAAATCAGCCCGGGCAGACATCAGAGAGGCCGTATAATTTTTTTCTTCTAGGAAAACCCTAAAAATCGGGTGAAAAAATTCTTACGCCTTTTTGAAAACTCAAAATTGGAATCTGCCGAAGCCAATATGTTACATTTACACCGTTATGACATTTGACTTTCATAAATCACCCGGGCTGACATCAAGAGGCCGTATAATTTTTTTTCTTCTAGGAAAACCCTAAAACCGGGTGAAAAATTCTTACGCCTTTTGAAAACTCGAAATTGGAATCTGCCAAAGCCAATATGTTACATTTACAAAAACCGTTATGACATTTGACTTTCATAAATCAGCCCGGGCTGACATCAGAGAGGCCGTATAATTTTTTTCTTCTAGGAAAACCCTAAAAACCGGTGAAAAATTCTTACGCCTTTTTGAAAACTCAAAATTGGAATCTGCCGAAGCCAATATGTTACATTTACAGCGTTATGACATTTGACTTTCATAAATCAGCCCGGGCTGACATCAGAGAGGCCGTATAATTTTTTTCTTCTAGGAAAACCCTAAAACCGAGTGAAAAATTCTTACGCCTTTTGAAAACTCAAAATTGGAATCTGCCAAAGCCAATATGTTACATTTACACCGTTATGACATTTGACTTTCATAAATCAGCCCGGGCTGACATCAGAGAGGCCGTATAATTTTTTTTCTTCTAGGAAAACCCTAAAACCGAGTGAAAAATTCTTACGCCTTTTGAAAAACTCAAAATTGGAATCTGCCAAAGCCAATATGTTACATTTACAACCGTTATGACATTTGACTTTCATAAATCAGCCCGGGCTGACATCAGAGAGGCCGTATAATTTTTTTTCTTCTAGGAAAACCCTAAAATCGGGTGAAAAATTCTTACGGCCTTTTTGAAAACTCAAAATTGGAATCTGCCGAAAGCCAATATGTTACATTTACAACCGTTATGACATTTGACTTTCATAAATCAGCCCGGGCTGACATCAGAGAGGCCGTATAATTTTTTTTCTTCTAGGAAAACCCTAAAACGGAGTGAAAAATTCTTACGGCCTTTTTGAAAACTCAAAATTGGAATCTGCCAAGCCATATGTTACATTTACACCGTTATGACATTTGACTTTCATAAATCAGCCCGGGCTGACATCCTAGAGGCAGTATAATTTTTTTTCTTCTAGGAAAACCCTAAAACCGGTGAAAATTCTTACGGCATTTTTGAAAACTCGAAATTGGAATCTGCCAAAGCCAATATGTTACATTTACACCGTATGACATTTGACTTTCATAAATCAGCCCCGGGCTGACATCAGAGAGGCCGTATAATTTTTTTCTTCTAGGAAAACCCTAAAACCGGTGAAAAATTCTTACGGCCTTTTGAAAACTTCGAAATTGGAATCTGCCGAAAGCCAATATGTTACATTTACACCGTTATGACATTGGACTTCATAAATCAGCCGGGCTGACATCAGAGAGGCCGTATAATTTTTTTTCTTCTAGGAAAACCCTAAAACCGGGTGAAAAATTCTTACGCCTTTTTGAAAACTCAAAATTGGAATCTGCCGAAGCCAATATGTTACATTTACACCGTTATGACATTTGACTTTCATAAATCAGCCCCGGGCTGACATCAGAGAGGCCGTATAATTTTTTTTCTTCTAGGAAAACCCTAAAACCGAGTGAAAAATTCTTACGCATTTTGAAAACTTCAAATTGGAATCTGCCAAAGCCAATATGTTACATTTACAACCGTTATGACATTTGACTTTCATAAATCAGCCCGGGCTGACATCAGAGAGGCCGTATAATTTTTTTTCTTCTAGGAAAACCCTAAAATCGGGTGAAAAATTCTTACGCCTTTTGAAAACTCAAAATTGGAATCTGCCGAAGCCAATATGTTACATTTACACCGTTATGACATTTGACTTTCATAAATCAGCCCCGGGCTGACATCAGAGAGGCCGTATAATTTTTTTTCTTCTAGGAAAACCCTAAAACCGAGTGAAAAATTCTTACGGCCTTTTGAAAACTCAAAATTGGAATCTGCCGAAAGCCAATATGTTACATTTACAACCGTTATGACATTTGACTTTCATAAATCAGCCCGGGCTGACATCAGAGAGGCCGTATAATTTTTTTTCTTCTAGGAAAACCCTAAAACCGGGTGAAAAATTCTTACGCCTTTTGAAAACTCAAAATTGGAATCTGCCAAAGCCAATATGTTACATTTACACCGTTATGACATTTGACTTTCATAAATCAGCCCGGGCTGACATCAGAGAGGCCGTATAATTTTTTTTCTTCTAGGAAAACCCTAAAACCGGGTGAAAAATTCTTACGCCTTTTTGAAAACTCAAAATTGGAATCTGCCGAAGCCAATATGTTACATTTACACCGTTATGACATTTGACTTTCATAAATCAGCCCGGGCTGACATCAGAGAGGCCGTATAATTTTTTTTCTTCTAGGAAAACCCTAAAACCGAGTGAAAAATTCTTACGCCTTTTGAAAACTCTAAAATTGGAATCTGCCGAAGCCAATATGTTACATTTACACCGTTATGACATTTGAGCTTTCATAAATCAGCCCGGGCTGACATCAGAGAGGCCGTATAATTTTTTTTCTTCTAGGAAAACCCTAAAACCGGGTGAAAAATTCTTACGGCATTTTGAAAACTCAAAATTGGAATCTGCCGAAAGCCAATATGTTACATTTACACCGTTATGACATTTGACTTTCATAAATCAGCCCGGGCTGACATCAGAGAGGCCGTATAATTTTTTTTCTTCTAGGAAAACCCTAAAACCGAGTGAAAATTCTTACGCCTTTTTGAAAACTCGAAATTGGAATCTGCCAAAGCCAATATGTTACATTTACAACCGTTATGACATTTGACTTTCATAAATCAGCCCGGGCTGACATCAGAGAGGCCGTATAATTTTTTTCTTCTAGGAAAACCCTAAAATCGGGTGAAAAATTCTTACGCCTTTTTGAAAACTCAAAATTGGAATCTGCCGAAGCCAATATGTTACATTTACACCGTTATGACATTTGACTTTCATAAATCAGCCCGGGCTGACATCAGAGAGGCCGTATAATTTTTTTTCTTCTAGGAAAACCCTAAAACCGAGTGAAAAATTCTTACGCCTTTTTGAAAACTCAAAATTGGAATCTGCCAAAGCCAATATGTTACATTTACACCGTTATGACATTTGACTTTCATAAATCAGCCCGGGCTGACATCAGAGAGGCCGTATAATTTTTTTTCTTCTAGGAAAACCCTAAAACCGGGTGAAAAATTCTTACGCCTTTTGAAAACTCAAAATTGGAATCTGCCGAAGCCAATATGTTACATTTACACCGTTATGACATTTGACTTTCATAAATCAGCCCGGGCTGACATCAGAGAGGCCGTATAATTTTTTTTCTTCTAGGAAAACCCTAAAACCGAGTGAAAAATTCTTACGCCTTTTTGAAAACTCAAATTGGAATCTGCCAAAGCCAATATGTTACATTTACAACCGTTATGACATTTGACTTTCATAAATCAGCCCGGGCTGACATCAGAGAGGCCGTATAATTTTTTTTTCTTCTAGGAAAACCCTAAAACCGAGTGAAAAATTCTTACGCCTTTTTGAAAACTCAAAATTGGAATCTGCCAAAGCCAATATGTTACATTTACACCGTTATGACATTTGACTTTCATAAATCAGCCCGGGCTGACATCAGAGAGGCCGTATAATTTTTTTTCTTCTAGGAAAACCCTAAAACCGGGTGAAAAATTCTTACGGCATTTTGAAAACTCAAAATTGGAATCTGCCGAAAGCCAATATGTTACATTTACACCGTTATGACATTTGACTTTCATAAATCAGCCCGGCTGACATCAGAGAGGCCGTATAATTTTTTTTCTTCTAGGAAAACCCTAAAACCGAGTGAAAAATTCTTACGCATTTTGAAAACTCAAAATTGGAATCTGCCGAAGCCAATATGTTACATTTACACCGTTATGACATTTGACTTTCATAAATCAGCCCGGGCTGACATCAGAGAGGCCGTATAATTTTTTTTCTTCTAGGAAAACCCTAAAATCCGG
The DNA here is from genome assembly GCA_907163345.1 of Haberlea rhodopensis. Taxonomy (NCBI): domain Eukaryota; kingdom Viridiplantae; phylum Streptophyta; class Magnoliopsida; order Lamiales; family Gesneriaceae; genus Haberlea; species Haberlea rhodopensis. The sequence continues at coordinate 1,193,262 of CAJQUN010000186.1, forward strand.
GTGAAAAATTCTTACGGCATTTTGAAAACTCAAAATTGGAATCTGCCGAAGCCAATATGTTACATTTACACCGTTATGACATTTGACTTTCATAAATCAGCCCGGGCTGACATCAGAGAGGCCGTATAATTTTTTTTCTTCTAGGAAAACCCTAAAACCGAGTGAAAAATTCTTACGCCTTTTTGAAAACTCAAAATTGGAATCTGCCGAAGCCAATATGTTACATTTACACCGTTATGACATTTGACTTTCATAAATCAGCCCGGGCTGACATCAGAGAGGCCGTATAATTTTTTTTTCTTCTAGGAAAACCCTAAAATCGGGTGAAAAATTCTTACGGCCTTTTTGAAAACTCAAAATTGGAATCTGCCGAAGCCAATATGTTACATTTACACCGTTATGACATTTGACTTTCATAAATCAGCCCGGGCTGACATCAGAGAGGCCGTATAATTTTTTTTCTTCTAGGAAAACCCTAAAACCGAGTGAAAAATTCTTACGCCTTTTTGAAAACTCAAAATTGGAATCTGCCAAGCCAATATGTTACATTTACACCGTTATGACATTTGACTTTCATAAATCAGCCCGGGCTGACATCAGAGAGGCCGTATAATTTTTTTTCTTCTAGGAAAACCCTAAAACCGGGTGAAAAATTCTTACGCCTTTTTGAAAACTCAAAATTGGAATCTGCCGAAGCCAATATGTTACATTTACACCGTTATGACATTTGACTTTCATAAATCAGCCCGGGCTGACATCAGAGAGGCCGTATAATTTTTTTTCTTCTAGGAAAACCCTAAAACCGGGTGAAAAATTCTTACGGCATTTTGAAAACTCAAAATTGGAATCTGCCGAAGCCAATATGTTACATTTACACCGTTATGACATTTGACTTTCATAAATAAGGCCCGGGCTGACATCAGAGAGGCGTATAATTTTTTTCTTCTAGGAAAACCCCTAAAACCGAGTGAAAAAATTCTTACGGCCTTTTGAAACTCAAGAATTGGAATCTCTGCCAAGCCAATAGTTACATTTACACCGTTATGACATTTGACTTTCATAAATCAGCACCGGGGCTGACATCAGGGAGGCGTTATTTTTTTCTGCTAGGAAAACCCTAAAACCGGTGAAAAATTCTTACGCCATTTTGAAAACCTCAAAATGGGAATCTGCCAAGGCCAATATGTTACATTTACACCGTTATGACATTTGACTTCATAAATCAGCCGGGCTAGACATCAAGAGGCCGTATAATTTTTTTCTTCTAGGAAAACCCTAAAATCGGGGTGAAAAAATTCTTACGGCATTTTGAAAACTCAAAATTGGAATCTGCCGAAGCCAATATGTTACATTTACACCGTTATGACATTTGACTTTCATAAATCAGCCCGGGCTGACATCAGAGAGGCCGTATAATTTTTTTTCTTCTAGGAAAACCCTAAAATCCGGGTGAAAAATTCTTACGCCTTTTGAAAACTCAAAATTGGAATCTGCCGAAGCCAATATGTTACATTTACACCGTTATGACATTTGACTTTCATAAATCAGCCCGGGCTGACATCAGAGAGGCCGTATAATTTTTTTTCTTCTAGGAAAACCCTAAAACCGAGGTGAAAAATTCTTACGCCTTTTTGAAAACTCAAAATTGGAATCTGCCAAAGCCAATATGTTACATTTACACCGTTATGACATTTGACTTTCATAAATCAGCCCGGGCTGACATCAGAGAGGCCGTATAATTTTTTTTCTTCTAGGAAAACCCTAAAACCGGGTGAAAAATTCTTACGCCTTTTGAAAACTCAAATTGGAATCTGCCGAAGCCAATATGTTACATTTACACCGTTATGACATTTGACTTTCATAAATCAGCCCGGGCTGACATCAGAGAGGCCGTATAATTTTTTTTCTTCTAGGAAAACCCTAAAACCGGGTGAAAAATTCTTACGGCATTTTGAAAACTCAAAATTGGAATCTGCCGAAGCCAATATGTTACATTTACACCGTTATGACATTTGACTTTCATAAATCAGCCCGGGCTGACATCAGAGAGGCCGTATAATTTTTTTTCTTCTAGGAAAACCCTAAAACCGGGTGAAAAATTCTTACGGCATTTTTGAAAACTCAAAATTGGAATCTGCCGAAGCCAATATGTTACATTTACACCGTTATGACATTTGACTTTCATAAATCAGCCCGGGCTGACATCAGAGAGGCCGTATAATTTTTTTTCTTCTAGGAAAACCCTAAAATCGGGTGAAAAATTCTTACGGCATTTTGAAAACTCAAAATTGGAATCTGCCGAAGCCAATATGTTACATTTACAACCGTTATGACATTTGACTTTCATAAATCAGCCCGGCAGACATCAGAGAGGCCGTATAATTTTTTTTCTTCTAGGAAAACCCTAAAACCGAGTGAAAAATTCTTACGCATTTTTGAAAACTCAAAATTGGAATCTGCCAAGCCAATATGTTACATTTACACCGTTATGACATTTGACTTTCATAAATCAGCCCGGGCTGACATCAGAGAGGCCGTATAATTTTTTTTCTTCTAGGAAAACCCTAAAACCGGGTGAAAAAATTCTTACGGCATTTTGAAAACTCAAAATTGGAATCTGCAGAAGCCAATATGTTACATTTACAACCGTTATGGACATTTGACTTTCATAATCAGCCCGGGCTGACATCAGAGAGGCCGTATAATTTTTTTTCTTCTAGGAAAAACCCGTACAAAATCCGAGTGAAAATTCTTACGCATTTTGAAAACTAAAATTGGAATCTGCCGGAGCCCAATATGTTTCCATTTCACACACACCGTTATCGGACATTTGACTTTCATCAATCCAGCCGCGGGGCTTACATCAGAGAGGCCGTATAACTTTTTTTTCTATCTAGAAAACCTAAAAACCG